>WBZZ01002548.1:25000-40000 GCA_019918135.1 Paulinella micropora | reverse complement strand
CATAGGGAGGCGGAGCGCAGGAAAACTGATGCTGAAGGTGTCAGGCAGGCACACCTGGATCAAGTCAGATTTCAGGTCGGGGATATTGTACTACTGTACCATCCTCAGGTTCTCCAGGGAGTCAGCTCGAAGCTGTTCATCCACTGGAAAGGACCATACCAGATCATGGAATAGATGGGGCCTTTGAATTATAAAATCAGGGGCAGAGGGAAAGTTCAAATAGTTAATGTACGAAGGCTGATTAAGTATGATCCCTTGCTACTTGAAGATGAGTCCGTTGATCAAGCACTCAAACGGATGGAGGCTGACTTTAAAGAGGTCCCACCAATCCGTAAGGAGGATATCTCGGAACGGGATGCCTACAGGGCACCAATTGCGGAGAAGGAGGAGACTGAGCTGGAGAACAAGCGGGCCACCGACCGCAAAAGCGCGGCGGGGACTCAGACCCGCAAAAGGGTGGAGTCGAACGTGCCGGAAGGAAAGTTCACGGAGGCGCAAATAAGGAGAGCGCAAAATGACCTTATCTACGACCGACCGAGAAAGACGATAAGGACGGCACGTTTGCAAGGAGTCCATCAAGAGGGGAGCGATGACGGAGATCAAGACCCTCGCGCGGGCAATGACACTCTCGTTCACCCTAGTTGGAAAGAAGGAGATGCGATTGGACATATTTCATGGACCAAAGACGCTTTTTACTTGGTGAGGCATGCGGCCCAACACGTAGCCGATGACACGCTCTCAGATTTATATCTCATGAGAGTCATGGCAGTACCTCACAAACGCCATACGCGATCGAACCGAATTTCAACTGCGGCACAAATCATTCAACCAGTCTTACATTTCTGAAGGAGTCTGGATCCAGTGGAAGATCCTAAAGTAAGACAATACCTTCCAGTATATAAAGACGCCAAGAAACTTGAGACATGGGATGATACCATATCTCCTACAGATAAAGATCATACCGCGTGGACCATACAAGCACTACCACGAGGGGTGGTAGACATTCCTTTTAACTTGGCACAAGGCGCAATCCCTCACAAAATTTGGGACGTCCTAGAACAGTCTACCTTAGACTTAACTTTGGTTGGAGGTCCTCCACCAGGTAAAGGAGTCCGCGCGCGTAAACGGCGTCTATAGTAAGTATTTTTTTCTCTAGAAGTATTGTGGACCTGATCGATTGCGAACATAGCATTGATCCAATATCGTCCCGACAACCTTACTTAGATATTAAAGCCACTACAGCATTCATTCTTCTAGACATTAACAAGACACAGCTGACAAAAAATAGGCATTCTATTCTCTTGCTTCGGCAGAGACAGACGAGACGGCAACGAAACAGCACCGTTACGGGATCGCTATTTGAGTGAGCGATGGTGTTTCCTGGATACGACCCGAATTAGTACCAGAATAATGATCTCATTAAAGACTCTACAGTCTAATCAAAGGAACTGATATTTTAATAACATGAACTGCTACACCGGATTCCATCGATCTCTACTTGTATCGGCATATTGCAAGGTTAGGGCGCACTCCCCCCAACTTCGGATATAGTCGTCAGACTTGATCACCTGACACTATATTAAATGATACCGATTTATACAAGGGTATGTCTTCACAACAAGTAAATGTATTTATGGAAACCGACGACCGGTTATTATATATTTATGGAAATGGCGACATTACATTATTACTCAACCATAAAACATTATACTTGGACATACTGCACAAATATCTTATCGACAGAAGAAAGAGGAAGATTTTAATATATATACTGAATGTGCTAGAGTATATATACGATTGGTACCGGGGCAAGTATCATTGTTGTTTTTTATAACGGCTTATTCGTGGGTTGATGTATCTTCATACATAACTCTAAACGAATCTTAGTCAGAAAAGAAATCAGGTGAACCATTATTATGTCGGAAACGAAGTTCCGCCATAAAAACTGGGAGGTGGTACTGTGGACATCACCCCCCGAATTATCCGGTAAAAACTTATTTATAGATTTTGTCTGGCCGGACCGTCTGAAATGCCAATTTGATCCTGGTCTTTTGGCGGCTTTTTGTCTTTGCGTCACTGAGCTAATATAACGAGACATCATTCTCTTTTTGAGGACTGTGTTTGGTTATATTACCGACTTACTCTTCCATTGAGCTATCGTTGGGGATAGTACACGCGCATCTGAATTAATATGACATTGTTTACGGCAGCGGCGTCAAGGCTAAGCAAAATATGATATTGTTTACGGCAGCGGTGTCAAGGCTTATTATTATTATTATTATTATTATTATTATTATTATTATTATTATTATTATTATTATTATTATTTTGGACACCGTGATAGCCCAGTGGTCAAGTTCTACCATCTGGGCCCTGTCGCCAGTTCGATTCCCGTCGGTGCCACCAGTATTTTCATTGAACATACCGGTCCGTCTGGAAGTGTTGGAACTGCCCTTGCGGGGGTGTCATTAGAGCTTATCGTCAATTCTTCGTACTCCCCTCACGGGTGAGACGATGGAGGCGCATGTGCAGAAATGCATCAGCCATTGACAGAGAAGCACTATTATTATTATTATTATTATTATTATTATTATTATTATTATTATTATTATTAATTACTATTCCTCTTGACATGCTATGGATTAAGTGATCAGCACTAAAACCTAAGTGGCCATCACTAACCCATAAGTGACCGTCACTAACCCCTAAGTGAATTGTAAGTGACCATCACTAACTTGTAAGTGACCATCACTAACTGCTAAGTGACCATCACTACATACTATGTGGCTTTCACTATCAATTTAGTAATCATCACTGCCAAGTAAGTGACCAGGGACTCACAGGAACGGAGTCAGTGTTGCCCACTGTAAGCGATCGAGCTTATGTCCACAGCGCTCCAGAAACCACCCGCGATAAGAACGACTGTAAGAAACTGTAAGCGGTTGTCCACAAAAGTATCCTGTAACGATTGAACGTACACTTTATACGTTGATTTTGAGTTCCCAAAGACACAAATTCGCAATTGGAAGATCGCTGTGTTGAAGTAAGAAACCTCCACCCTTTTTCAATGCCTCATGCCCCGCTTGCAGATTTTTTTGGCACTGACTAACTATTTCATGACGCATATATTGGGGTACAACAAGCGAAACTCCACCCTCCTCGATAGCAAGGACATAGCTATACCCAAGTGTTCGTTTCTGGGAACTAGTCCAGACACCATCGTACCTGAGCAACAATGTGTTCGCGTGACATAACAGAGATCCAAACTAGTTGGGATGTTTGGGGACAACTGCAACTCCCAATCCGGAGGCGCCGGGAATACGAACAAGAGAGAAGAATCCACAGTCCAGCAAGCGTGGCTTGCGTGCACGCGAACTAAGATTCTCGCGAGCAGGGTCAGAATGTTCTTTTACCCAACGCGCACTTACCACCAGCTAACATACAACCAATAGTGACTCGCTACGATTATTCTTACTAGTAAAGGTGGGTGGGCGGTGGTGGTGATGGGTGGGTGGGTGGGGGGGGAGGGGGGGGGCCAGGTCACGCTTGAATTCAATGATTTCTGGAGCGTCCTTTTTTTTCCTTCCCCTTCCCAGTTCCCTTTCCAGCTCCCTTTTGTTTCGATTTCTGCTGTGCCTTACTCTTTTTCCCACCTGTCAACAAGCACTCTTCTGCTGTGGTGATGGGCACTTACTATGTAGTGATGGGCACTTACTATGTAGTGATGAGCACTTACTATGTAGTGATGGACACTTACTATGTAGTGATGGGCACTTTATATGTAGTGATGGGCACTTACTATGTAGTGATGGGCACTTACTATGTAGTGATGGGCACTTACTATGTAGTGATACGTAATCTTCTACTAAAAAGAAAGTTACCTTCCTTTGCAATTGCTGTCTTCTCTTTCTTGCCCGGCGGCACGTAATCTTCCTCCTCATCTTCTTCCTCGTCGTCTTCCTCGTCCGACGTCTCGGGCTGTTTCCCCTCCTTGCAAGAGCTACGTTGGACTCCTACAAGCACAACTAACTGCAGAGAAAAACCATAACAATAAGCGCGCAGGACTATTCTTTTTCTTGTTCCTCTTCAGTTGCCTTTCTGCTTCTTCTTGGGTGGTGGTGGACGCTTCCCGCTGTTCTTGCGTTCCTCTCCACTTCCTTTCCACTTTCTTCCTTTCCACTTTCTTCCTCGTCTTTGCCTTTACTCACTTTCTTCCTCTTCCTGGATTGCGGTTCAGATTCTTCGTCTTCTTCTTCGTCCGCGGCCTGCACTTGTTCTGACTGTAATTGGTCCCCTGGGTCATCTTCCTCCTCCTCCTCCTTCTTCTGTTTCTTTCGTGCTGGGGGCGTCCCTTGATCCTGGGAGGCTACAGCCGTGAGCTCCTCCTGGCGCCTTGCTTCGAATTTCGACAATGCCCCTTTCTGTTTGAGTTGAGGGAGAGAGAGAGAAAGAGAGACTTAGACAGAAAGGGGCAATCGTCACTACATACTAAGTGATTGGCACTAATGACATATATAGGGAGAGAGGGAGACCTTTTTTGGTTTTGGACAGAGCAAGCGCATCCGCCAGAAGACAGTTGCGTTGATCATGTTGGCCGACCAGGGGCCCACACGGTTAAAGAAGAAATTATGCAACCGCGTGTAACGTCGCGTGATATCGTCAGGGGTCCCCCCCTTCTTGAGAACACTCGTAGCGTGTTGCACCCACCGGCTGTAAGCTACACAGTACAAAACAGAGAGAAAGAAAAGCAGCATAGTAAGTGGATGCATATATATATACATATATATATAAAGAGAGAGAGAGAGAGAGATAGAAAGAAAGAAAGAAAGAGAGAGAGAGAGAGAGAGAGAGAGAGAGAGAGAGAGAGAGAGAGAGAGAGAGTGCAAGAGAGAGATCATACTATCGATTTTCTTGTTCGCATACGGGAAATAGTGCAGCGCAACAAGAGCACACAACTGATTGATTATGTGCCTGCTCAAAGACGCGTCCGTGATGCCTGGCACGCCAACCTACAGAGAGAGAGAGAGAGACCATCACTGACTGTTAAGTGACCATCACTAACTGTTAAGTGACCATCACTAAATGTTAAGTGACCATCACTAACTCTTAAGTGACCATCACTAACTGTTAAGTGACCATCACTGAATTCCGAGTGACCATCACTAACTGCTAAGTGACCATCACTAACTTCGAAGATACCATCATTAACCTCCAACCTCAAAGTGACCATCACTAACTTCCAAATGACCTTCACTAACTTGGAAGAGAGAGAGGAATGCTTTGGGCACAATTTAACACTTTAAAATAGTAGTCGTGTTAAAGTGTGCCTAAAGCCTACAACAGCCGGTGCAGCGTTTCGAGCAGGTAGGGTCGCTAGCGTACAATTATGTATGTATGCTTTCGAGTCTACCTGATCCGTAAAGGCTAGAGTGTGCTAGCGTACCGTTATGTCCAGCGACTAACCTCAAAGTGACCATCACTAACATCTAAGTGACTATCACTAACTTTTAAGTGACCATCACTAACATCTAAGTGACCATCACTAATGTTTAAGTGACCATCACTGACTTCCGAGTGACCATCACTAACATCTAAGTGACCATCACTAACTTCGAAGACACCATCACTAAACCCTAACCTCAAAGTGACCATCACTAACTTCGAAGTGACCGTCACTAACTTCAGAGAGAGAAGAGTGAGAGTATGTGTTTGAGACACACACAGAAAGTTATTACTATTATTATTATTATTATTATTATTATTATTATTATTATTATTATTATGGACACCGTGATAGCCCAGTGGTCAAGTTCTACTATCTGGGCCCTGTCGCCAGTTCAATTTCCGTCGGTGCCACCAGTATTTTCATTGAACATACCGGTCCGTCTGGAAGTGTTGGAACTGCCCGTGCGGGGGTGTCATTAGAGCCTATCGTCAATTCTTCGTACTCCCCTCACGGGTGAGACGATGGAGGGCGCATGTGCAGATTTGCATCAGCCATTGACAGAGAAGCACTATTATTATTATTATTATTATTATTATTATTATTATTATTATTATTCTGGAGGGGTGCACAAGATGGCACTCCATGGGAAGAGGAGGTGGTTGGGCCTCTCCCCACGAAGGTGATCGCTTGGGGAGGGCGGTCACCGGGATATGCGCAACTCTCAACTGGGCATTTACTCGGTAGGGGTTCGGCCAGGCAGGTTGTGGGGTTGTCTGTTGGATTGTTGGTTGGCTCGTTTTTCTTGGCTGTTGGTTTGGGTCTGGTTTCCTGGTTAGCCCATTTTCGCCGAATTTCCTGCCGAGTAAATGCCTGGGGGCTTCCAGTTCCGGTTTGGTGATCTTGTTGAGGTGAGCATTCGGAGGAAACAGTACCGAGATGGGTTGAAGATAGGATTCACATTGAACCGAGATGGGGCCGAGTTGACCTGTTCCAACTCGGCTCCATTTCGGCTTCATGTTAATCCTATCTTCATCCTATCTGGGTTTTGTCTCCTCCCTATCTTCGCTTCTTCGGGCTTGCCTAACTGGAACACATGATGAGCGCACGTTGGAGAGGGGCTTCAGTCGGTCCCAATGCCTGCCAGTGCCTTGCTGCGTTGCCGTGCCTTGCCCCATGCATTCACACCCTCCACCGTTGCATTTCTAACTGAGCAGCTTCGGCTGGGATTACTATACTTGTCTGTAAGACCCTATAGGTACCGCTAGGTTCGCGCCTTCTATACCCACGTGGGGGAAGGAGTTTCAGCGGCACGCCGTCCGATCTGGCTCCACTCGGGGACACCCGTACCTCATGATGTGTATTGTTAGGAGCAGCTGAAAGTCCATAAGGCATGAGAGTAGAGGCGTTGGCGATGCGATGGAGAGTGTGTGTAGTGCGTGAGGCAGGTTCTGGCGACGCTGGGGGGTGCTGGCGGGCGCCGAAGGGCACGAAGCGACGCGGCAGCGTCCAGTGACACCGGCGGAAATGCGTGTAGTGTGTGTTGCAGATACCGCCGATGCTATTTGCATGGACGGGCGCTTTCCTCGGCGTAAAGAGGCGCGGCGGTGATGGCCAGCGACATTGGCCGTCTACTACTCTCAATGGATTACAAATACGCGAAGCACGGAGCTACCACTGTGGCCCTTATGGGACAAGGTAGAATCGCCGAAGACCTGGACAATCCCCGTGGGAATGCCTCTTCGACGGGCTCTGGCCCGATGTCCCAGGATGGGAGGATGAGGGCTCGCGTATATGACGGAATTCCTGAACCACGTGGAGAGGCTATCTTAGCTGCGCCTCATCCTTCCTCCCCAAACCTGGCACACGGGTCGGCGCTTCAACATAAGGCGAGCGGCGCTATATGGCAGATGGCACCGCCGCCTCGACGGTACCGGCGGGTAGATCGGTACGACAAGGACGGGCGTAATCTGATTGTCTGGGGGCTCTCAGAACGCGCCAATCTACAGGAGATCGCCTCCAAAATGAGCGGTCTTGGTCTGGTGGTCCCGGTAATGGAGTGGCAAGGCCAGCGAATGTCTCGTCACCTGGAGCTGGTCTACGAGGACGATGCCAGCAGGCAGACGGCGTTGCAGCAACTCAAACATCTCAAATTCTTCGGCAGAGGGGTCAATGTGGCCCTTGGGCGCAGGTTCAGGGACAGGGAACGTGTCCGAAGGCTTATTCGCATCCATCTGCGTGGGGAAGCGGCGGTCCGGAAGGAGGAAGCTGCGACGGGATATCGCGTCTTGCCTCTGCATGAAGAATGTGTCGATGATGTGCAGGTGGTGTCTTCGGAATTGGCTGCCGATGCACCTAAGTGTGTGTCTGAGTGTGCTGATATGCATGTGGTGCCCCTGCATTCGGCGGCCAGTGCAGTGGGGGACCAACCTGCGCAAGCACCTGCAGAGGGGGGCAGCACGAGGGCGGAAGCCAAGCGCGGCCGTCGGGTCCGGAAACGAGCCAAGAAGCACCGCTCCAAGCAGTTCGATACCGGCTTCAAGCTACTCGTCGCGAGTCACAACTGGCAGGGTAAAACGGGATACGACAACGTAGGCACGGCGGAATGGGCATCATTCTACAAGCACGAGGGCTGGCTAGTCATCGGGGCTCAGGAGCACCGCATGGGCAAGAAGCAACTTTCCAAATGCAGCCTGGATGGATTCCGGATTTTTGGAAAACCTGCGGAGGTCAGCGAGAAAAATCGCTGCAAGGGTGGGGTTCTATTCGCGGTTGCTAACTTCCTTGGTCCGTATTGCAACCTGGTGTCAGCCCCCGTCGACCACCGGCAGCAAGTGTGGCTGCGTATCGCCTCGGGTGTTACCGGCGCTCAGGATATCTATGTGGGCAACGGCTACTTTCCCCAGGAAACGCAGGAAGAAGAGTCGTCAGAGGCGTATGCGGCCTGGCAGGCAGCTATAGCTTTTTTTGGAGCCAAAGGTCTTGTGGTCACGGTGGCGGATGCCAACGCGAAGCTCGGGCCGGCATGCAGCCGAAAAGAGGAGGGCATCGTCGGTCAACACGGGGAGGTCGATGATAAGGGAGCACCGGTACGTTCGGAGAACGGCAAGAGACTCGCGGCTGTCCTCGTCGCTACGGGCCTGCGAAATCTGAGCGGCTTCTCGTGCCCAGTGGAAGGGTCCTACTGGTGGTCCCGGCGTGAGCAGCGCGGCATGGGCACAGGCAAGCACCTCCTCGATTACATCTGCGCGTCGCCTGGCTTGGCATCTGGAGCAAAGTTCGGAGTATGCGAAGATGATCTTGATACGGACCACAAGGCAGTATGGGCCGAACTGACGTGGAGCGGCCAGCGCCGGCCAAAGCGGGCTGCGAAACCTTACAGGTCCTTTCGTGTTGATAAGCTTATTGGTGCTGGTGTCTCGGCTAATGATCACGCTGCGAAGCAAGCGCTGGATTATCTACGCGACAAGTTCGATGACGTATTCCAGCATTGCCTACAGAAGCTTGGAGTGCATCAGCTGCCTGAGCTTGACCTATCGGGTGGTGCCGACAGCCAACGGGTGGTAGATGACGTCACCGAGCGAGTGGCGCAGTCCTTCCGAATGGCGGCGCACCGGGTCCTTGGCTCCAGATGTATACGACCCCGTTTCACCAACAATTGGTTCGACGGGGAGCTAAAGGAGCTCATTCAGCAGCGCCGGGAGGCCTACGCAGCATACAGGAGGGATGAATCGAATGCGGAAGCCCGTCTGAATTGGCTACGGCTCCGCAAGCAAATTCGGAAGGCAACTCGGGCCAAGAAGTCCGCCTCCTTCAAGCAAGTGCAGGAAGAAGCGGTCAAATGTCAACGCGAACAATCCTCAAAGCGCTTTTGGCTACTCGCGAAGCGGCTTGGCGGGGCACGCAGAACGAAGGTCTCCGCGCCGGTGCAAAGGGAGGATGGCTCACTGGCGTGTACGCTGCCGGAAAAGGTCGCTCGGTGGGAGGAATTTCGGAGAAATTCGGTGAAGCCACGGGAAAATCCGGCAAGTGCGACTGTTGTGGTGGAGTGCTGTGCAGAAGCAGGCTCGCTGGAGTGGGAGGAAGCCGAAGCTAAGCGGCAGTTCCACTGGAACGATCGCTTCAGAGATGAGGTGGCCCGGGCTATGAAGGAGCACGAAGTAGGTGAAGACACTTGCGAAGAGCTGGACAAGCCGTTCACGCAAGAGGAGGTCCTTGCAAGGCAACGTGCCCTGAATAACCACAAAGCTTGTGGCGAGGACAAAGTGAAGAACGAGATGCTCAAGTATGGCGGCGCCTACATCAATGGCTACTTAACGCAGTACTTCAACTGGATTCGAGAAGCCGAGAGGACTCAAAAAGCTTGGGGCAAGGGAATCATCGTCAATATCCCCAAGGGTGGGGATCCTACGGATCCTGACAACTGGAGGGATATCTCGATTATTAGTTGCCTTGGTAAGCTGTATCTGTCCTTATTAGCTACTCGTCTAACGCTCTTCGTGGATGGCCCGGATAAGCTACGTCCAGAGCAGGGAGGCTTCCGCCCGGGGCGTCGCACTACGGATCAGGTCTTTACCCTTTGGCAGAGGTTGAAGGGGCGTCAGCAGCAGAAGCGGGAGTCGTATGTCCTGTTCGTCGATCTACGCAAGGCTTTCCCGTCTGTTTGGAGAGATGGCCTATTTGAGAGGCTCTGGAAGCTGGGTGTAAGGGGCAAGTTCTGGCGCACGCTACGCAGGTGCTACGAGCAGACTTCGTCGCAAGTGCTAGTTGATGGAGCACTCACCCCCGAAGTACTGGAGCGTGTAGGCGTCCAACAGGGGTCCCCTCTCTCTCCCACACTCTTCAACGTCTTTATGGATGAGCTGTGTGATCGGCTGGCGAGTGCCCTCAAGATCACGGATGTGAAGCGGCTGAACGACATCAAGGCACTTCTATACGCGGACGACGTGGCCCTCATCGCTCACAGTCGCACCGAGCTCCAGAAGATGGTCAATGTTGTGGCCAAGTTCGCGGAAGATTACAGGCTGGAAGTCAACTTGAAGCCCGGCAAGACGGAAATCATGCCCATTTACACGTCGAGCAAGGCGAAACGACCAAGTATCAGGGAGCGAGGTGAGCCCGTGGTGTGGTTTCGCGGCCAGAAGCTTTGTGTCACCAGTCAGTACAAGTACCTGGGAGTGGTTATCACCGACGACCTGAAGTGGAAGGAGCAGGCCCTGCGGGCTACGCGTGTCACTGAAGTCGCCACCGCAGGTTGGTACTCTTTGTGGTGTGCAGGTGAGATACAAGCTAGGTATCGTCTCATGTGCTGGAATCAACTTGTGGGGGCCAAGCTGAAGTACGCCTTCGATGTCTGGCGTGCCCCCGTATCGCAGCTCACCAAGCTGGAGGCAGCAATGCTGCGCCCCATGAGGATGATTCTCGGCATCAGCCCTAAGACAAGCAAGTGGATTACACTCTTTCTGGCGCGCTCTTTGAGTGCGGAGCGTTTGCGGCGGGCGGCGCAACTGAAGTTCTATGGACGGCTGCGTGTTCTACCGGAGAAGCGATTTCCTGTCATCGCATCTCAAGTCAAATCCGACTGGACTGCGGAGGCCGAAGGCGCTATCAGGGACTCAATGGATCTACAACAAGGGCTTCAGGAGCTCCTAAATAGCTCAGAGAAGGACCTCGAGGGTTGGTTTTTGACTGTGGACAAGTGGGCCCTTCAGCAGGACGTCAAGATGGTGCAGCAACTGATGTGGGACAAGCGAGAGGCAGGCAGCGATCTTACTGATGGCCTGCGAGTCATCCTAAGACAAGTCTTTGGAACTAAGGAGTTCCCAAGATGGGTAGCCCTTGATGATGCGCATTATAATCTGCTTCGGAGAAGGTTGCTCAGCTGCAACAACCGCCTTCGGTTGTACCGCAGCAAGTTGGTCAGTGGCATGTCCCCTCGCTGCTTCTGTTGTCATGATGATGTCAATGAGTCCCTTGCGCACTTCTTATGGGATTGCCCCATGCATGAGGGGAGACGTAAGCAGCTGTTGCTGAGTATGCAGAGGCTCGGTGGCATGGCTGTGGGGGCTGCTGAGGGGGATGGAGGGAGTGAGGAGGGTGGTGAGGTCGTAGGCGGTGAGGTTGTGGTGGAGGATGTGTTGCTTGGGCGGGAGCGGGAGGGCTCTGTGCGGCAGGGTTGGGATGATATGTCGCCTGTGGATCAATCACGATTGTTTTGTAAGTTTTTTCAGGGGAAGTCGCGCTTCCGCAGTAACTTTAGGCTTGCTGCGTTGTTAGGGGTTACAGCGTTGCGTCCCCCTCCAAAGTTGGATGTGTTGTTTGGATCATATGTGTCTGAGTGTTGGTCTGCTAGGGAGGGTAAAAGGGAGGAGCTTGGGGTGGAGGATGGGGGCGAGGAGGTGATTGACCTCACTGAGGTTCCATCAGCTTCTGTCCCACCCTCTCCCCCAAGTGACGTTGATGTTGCGCGGCGCGGCCGTCCGCGCAGAGTGGACGTCCTGGCTAGAGAGAGGGGTTCGGGAGCGCAGCGTAGTGTCTCGGAGTTCTTCTCTTCAGCTAACACCCTCGCATCTAGCTCTTCATGCACTTCACAGCCCCCATCTGCCCCTGCTGTTGCTGTTGCTGCTATGTCTGTTTGGTGTTCTGACAATGCGTTGGGATCGGCTGACCCCGGTGACCCAATGGAGGCACATGTCCAGGATCTGGATCTGATGCTATAGTCTGAGGAAGCCTATTATTATTATTATTATTATTATTATTATTATTATTATTATTATTATTATTATTATTATTATTATTATTTAGGGAGTACATAGGCCATCGGTCCTTTCCATGGGCTGATTGGTATAAAGCTCCTAGAGTAATGTTCTATGCCGTCACTTCCTTTATTCCACCGATTGGTGTGGAGACTTTCCTTATGGAATGGAGGACTGGATGCACATGGCCTTTTGGCTCAGCAATTGGCAGGAGATACACTATTATTATTATTATTATTATTATTATTATTATTATTATTATTATTATTATTATTATTATTATTATTATTATTATTATTATTATTATTATTATTCTGTCGCCAGTTCGATTCCCGTCGGTGCCACCAGTATTTTCATTGAACATACCGGTCTATTTCTGGACCAGTATTTTCATTGAACATACCGGCCCGTCTGGAAGTGTTGGAACTGCCCTTGCGGGGGTGTCATTAGAGCTTATCGTCAATTCTTCGTACTCCCCTCACGGGTGAGACGATGGAGGCGCATGTGCAGAAATGCATCAGCCATTGACAGAGAAGCACTATTATTATTATTATTATTATTATTATTATTATTATTATTATTATTATTATTATTATTATTATTATTATTATTATTATTATTATTATTATTATTATTATTATTATTATTATTATTATTATTATTATTATTATTATTATTATTATTATTATTATTATTATTATTATTATTATTATTATTATTATTATTATTATTATTATTATTATTATTATTATTATTATTATATTATTAATGGAGGCCAGGATCTGGATCTGATGCTATAGTCTGAGCAAGCCTATTATTGTTATTATTATTATTACTATTATTATTATTACTATTATTATTATTATTATTATTATTATTATTATTATTATTATTATTATTATTATTATTATTATTATTTTAGAGAGAGAGAGAGAAACCTTCGCTATGTTTCTGTCCATTTGCCTCCTAAACTGGTACATTCCAGGAATACCTTTATGATGACTAAAGATGAGACCTGCAATGTCCAGCTTAGCTGGCTGTGGATCTAACTCGTCATACTTGATTACAGGCATTGATTCTTTCACAGCCTGAAACGATGTCTTTTTCTCCTTGCCCCAGGGCCTGCACATACCCACGCAATAAGCAGTAACATATGCAAACAGGACAGTAAGTTACTCTGTCACGGGCATTTTGCTGAACATTTTGCTCTTGGAGAAGTTCCTGAGAGATTTCGCCGTGATTGCCAGAGAAGTCTCTGCACATGGCAAGCAATGATGTGCTATGCAACAAGTGATCATCACTAACATCTAAGTAACCATCACTAACCTCTGAGTGATCATCACTAACCTCGAAGTGATCATCACTAACGTGTAAGTGACCATCACTAACCTCTAAGTGTCCATCACTAACTGCAAAGTGACCATCACTAACTTCAAAGTGACCATCACTACATCCTATGTGGCTTAGGTGATATTATCCGTAATGCTAAGAATCAACGTACCCAGTCTTTGTATAGGAAGACTCTTCGTCATCTCCCTATCCGCGAAGACCTTCACGTTGGAATCCAGCAATTCCTTGAAGGACACCCTGAGATGGTCACATTGCAATCACACTGTATGTATGAAACTTGAACTTTGCAATCACACTTGTAACGTATGTATGAAACTTGGAACGAATACCTGAGGTTCATTTGAATCGTCAATGGGGTTGGTTTCTTTCAGCCTCCATGTGAGCAGTGCACAGTGCCATCACTTGTTCCACATACTCGTTTCCGGGCGCGACCTCCGTGACATACACTGTGTTCTCCTCCTCCACTTCTTCCTCACCTGCAGACTCCCCTTCCTTATCGTCTGGCACGGCTGCAGTATCATCCTCATCCTCTCCAAGAATCTCCCTCATATCTTCCAAGCTTCGCTGTGCCTGCGCTGGGCCAGAGCCGGCTGGCTGCGATGCGCTGGGTGCAGGTGGAGGTGGCGGCGCGTCTATGGAGTAGAAAGTGGAGTAAATTACTACTTCGTATGTAGTGGGCACTTACTATGTAGTGATGGGCACTTACTATGTAGTGATGGGCACTTACTATGTAGATGGGCACTTACTATGTAGTGATGGGCACTTACTATGTAGTGATGGGCACTTACTATGTAGTGAACCTTACTATCTAGTGTTGGGCACTTACTATGTAGTGATGGGCACTTACCTGCATATACCGGCAAGGTCTTGCGCAGTGCCAGAAACTCTTGCACCGCGGCGCTCTGCTGCGCTGGCCAGCTGAGATGAAATAAAAACTTGCCACTAGTGTTAATCTCGTAGAGCGCTTGCTGCCAGCTAAACAGATCGAGAAATTTTTCACATTGCTCCTCGTCCCACGCAGTGTCCTCAACCCCTCCATGTTGTAATTCATCGTCGCCCTGGCGTAGTATTCTTTGCAGCTGCTCTTTTGGTGCAAAAACTTTCGTGTCAAAAACAAGATTGGGACAGGCCATAAATTGTCCCACCCAACGAGCACGATCAATGGCGAAACTGCTAAGGCCGCCTGGGTGCTTCTGTGCCAGGAAGTAAATACCGACCGCGTTTTTAACCGTGTCTTGCATATTCGGGTCTTGCTTCTGCAAGTAGGCTTGCACTTCCTACATACATAAACACAAAGACACACACACATTTTAAATATCTATATCTATATCTACTTATGTATCTATCTACCTATCTACCCATGTAGTGATCGTCACTATAGTTAGTGACCAGCACTACGTGTTATATTTAGTGCACATCACTAAATAGTTAGTGGCCATATTCACTTAGTAG
>WBZZ01002548.1:0-20000 GCA_019918135.1 Paulinella micropora | reverse complement strand
AGTAGTCGCTGCCCTGTTGCAAATTCAACAGCGACACAATGGCAGTCACGAAATCATGGAAGCTGTGTACGCCGTGATAAGGGACCTTGTTGTGCCAGACGCATCAGTAAGCAGTTGGCACAAAGTCAAGATGGCAGTTGCAGGCACAAGGGACCAAAGTACCATGATCCATCACAGGTACTGTTAAGATAAAATATCCAATATGTGTGATGAACCCAATGTGTGTGACGAATGTGGATGAATGGTAAATGTTACGTCTAAGTGGCCATCACTAAACTCTAAGTTACCATCACTAACCCCTAAGTGACCATCAGTAGCCCCTAAGTGACCATCACTAAACGCATAGTGTCACCATCACTAACTGTTAACTTACCATCACTACATACTAGGATGAAATATCCAATGTGTGTGATGAATCGAATATGTGTGATGAATGTGAATGAATGTTAGGTGTTACTTGGAGTGCTCGCTTACTCCCGCTGCAGACAAGGCATCCGAATGCTCTAACGGACACCCCTTGCGAGGGGAACGGGTTTTTGCGGCGGACATGGCTACGCAACTGGATGTAAGTATGGCGAACAAGACTTGGAACCAGCTTCAAGCAAGCAGGCAGGTCCACGACGCGCGAGCTGCCGCTGCACCAGGATTTATGTGCTGCATCCGCTCACCCCGCTACAAGCTGAAAATGCAGCAAGCAGCGAGATCTGCGGCGGGTGTACAGCAAGAGATCTGCGTCATACCAGTTTTGTTGGGATCTGATGGCACGCCTGTGGTTTCTACACAGTACAGTGCCCCCCACAGTGTATGGGTAAACACCATCCACAATCAAGAATATTGCCTTCTCTACATCAGGCGAGCTGTGGATGGGAGGCATAGTGGGAGGTCCGTATATCCCCCCAAACCTGAAAACAGCCTTTTCGTCTCTGGTCCTTCAGCTGCGCCATGCATATGCGCCGCGTATGGTGCGTGACCGGGAAGGAGCCGAGAAGACATGCAGAGTCCTATGCTTAGGAGTGATGGCAGACGGCCAAGGTCAAACGCATGTCGCCGGTACTAATCAGAGCGGCAAGTACGCATGTCGCTGCTGCTTCACAGTGTTTTTCACAATCGGGAGCACTCATACTATCACTCCGGACTTTCGAGCCTTTCTTACAGTCGGTCATCCCATGCACATCGTTATGGATCGCCCTGTGCCACGGCTCCACCCCGAAACAAGACAGCTGCGTGGCATGCTGATCGAGCGTCGGACGTGCGACGACATAACCAAGGTCTGCGTTCGTTCCAAAAGCCGCACCATTCTCAAGGTGTCAAGTATGATAATGCATGCCAAGGAATCCCTGCCTTCGATTCTGTGCTGGATATGATGGTTGATGGAATGCACGTTGACCAAAACGCCGTTGCGCATATTGTTGCAATGATGTCGGATGACTCTGAAGAAACATCCCAAACACAAGCCTTTGCCAGGTCAGCCAAGACCTGTACGCAGAGAGCGTGATGACACGACCGCCCAATACGAGGCTCGACACATAAGAGAAGAAACTCTCTACCAAGATCAACAAGCAGTACTCGAACATGGCCTTGGGAATGTCTATCAGGAAGGAAATCGACATACATTACATGGCAGTCCGGGCACTGCGAGGGCAACGTGTGACGGGGTCACCGAACGGAACATTTGGCAAGGCCAAGGTAGCGGACGCTTCGTTTTTTATTCGTTTTTGCGGCCCTTGGATTTATGATGGTCTGGGCATCAAGCAAGAAGTACTCAAGTGTTTAGCGCGTCTTTTTCGTGTTCTGCGCGTAACCAAACTGCGCAAAATCCCTAGCGACCCAGTGGCATTGAACAATCTAGGCACGTGGATCACCGAACAGGTACGTTTGCAACAACAACAACAACAACAACAACAACAACAACAACAACAACACAAAAAAAAAAAAAAAAAAATCAACCGTCGTGATGATCACTACAGTTTTAGTGATTGAAACTAGATTTTTAGTGATGGGCACTAGACACGTAGTGATGAGCACTAGCATCTTAGTCATAATCACTATAGTGGTCGTCATCATAAGGTATATTGTCTAGTCACTACATCTTGACAATACTAATAATCATCATGGTATGCAAGATTTATATTGAATTGACGTAATGCATGAAGGTGAACATATTTTTGTAGGTAATGAAGATTGCACGAGTCCTGCCCAGGACGGAGCATACCTTTTGGCTGCATCAACCTGTGTGTGGAGTTATGCATCACATGAAGAATTGGGGCACTCTACCAGACACTTCTGCGTATTTGCTAGAAAGGCAGCAGAAGTTCCTGAAAGGCCAAGTACACAGCCAGAAAGACACTGAAATGACCCTTTTCAAACGCTGGAGTGAGGTTGCATGTCTGAAGAGCACATTTCGACAGGCGCTCTCTGACGTGCAACAAAGCGCTATCATGCCAAACATCAGGAAGAAATGTTTTCAGTTTGATGAAAACCAGCTCCAGCTCCATGTGAATCCGGGTGAACCAAACAAGTTAATTTGTACAAAAAAGTACAAGCTCGCTGAAGAGCAGCGTAGGGATGTTATTTCATTCTTGGAAAAGTACTGGAGACAGTTAGGGCTTTCTCGAGTTGATGAAGACAAGATGCCAACAAATGAACGTCCTGATTTCTCTGCTCTTCTTTGTGATGTTACTAAGCACAGGAGGGCAGTCGTCCGAGCGGTGTGCATGATATGTGGTGAATCATCCAGCAAAATGTTACGCAGGAGGAACATGTGCAGTTGGAAAGGAAGATCTCAAAAGAGATTTTCCCAGGTGGGGTTCGCAGCAGTGCGAGATATAGTGCATATATCCGCTATTACCTTGCACTGGCATTGAATAATCCAGACATAACTTTGGAACTCGCAGCGGTAGAGCTTTTGCGGTGCTTCGCAGATCCCAAAAAGCGTGGTATGTGGCTATGTAAAGCGATTCCCGATCGCAGAGAGAAATTGAAGTTTCTCCCTTTGAGCTCATTGGAGATGCCTTGCGTGACTGCAGACGTACCTACCAAGAGTGGCTTCATGTATTGGATTCCGGTCGATGATTCCATTCTGCCTGATTATAGTAAGGACCCAGCACCAGCACCTGACCAAGACATTCCTGTAGTTGATCTTGATGCGTTATATGCGAGTGACAGTGAGGCTGAACAGAAACTGCCAGAAGCAAGACAAATACTAGAGGTGAATCTGGAATCGTCAGATGATGAGGCGGACTAAGGTGGGGAGGACTCTATAGCTAGGCCTGACGCTCCTAGTCTAAACTAGATTTTTGCGGCCCCGGACGGTGAGGAAAGTAATGACAGCGATGCTGAGTATTTCTTGGATCAGCAGGAGAGAGATGTAAGAAATTCATTGAATCCAGCAACATTTTAGACACAGTCTACTTTTTAAATCAAGACACTGATTATTAAAAATATCCCAGTGACGCTCATATTTCACAGTGACAGTACAGATAACTTTAATATGATGTTCAATATAAGTAGTTCCGGTCACTATGACCTTAGTGATAGACACTCAAAAGGTAGTGATTGTCACTAGATTATGACACTTAGTGATGAGCACTAGACTTTCATTAGCTTGAGTACTGATTATCACTAAGACAAATTCTAAACAAGATCACTACCCTGGTGGTTTCGTCACTATGAATTTTATCACTAACTTTTTTTAGTTTTGTAACACATCACTAACGTAGTAATGATCACTACGTATTTCATCACTAGCTTTCATGATCATCATAGATCACTAGCGTAGTGATGATCACTACATGTTTCATCACTAACTTTCATCAAGATCACTAGTGTAGTGATGATCACTACGTATTTCATCACTAACTTTTTCATTTTTCACTAATGCAAATATGTAGTGATCATCACTACCCTCATCACTAAGTAAAAATAAATCTAGTAGATCACTAAGCTCATCACTAACAGCTTAGTGATGCATCACTACGTACCAAGTGATTATCACTACTTTCGTACTTGTAGTGTCATAAGACATAGCTATAGAAGACTAGGTAAGAAATGATACGAGCTAAGCTAGAACTAGTGATATCTATAGTGCACGTGGTGGATGCGCGCGGCTGATCTAGCTCTATAGCTGATCATGAAGGATAGGCTAGGGACTAGAGGGACTAGCTATAGTACTAGATCTACAGCTAGAAGGATATATATGCGCGGATCCGGAGCAGTACAGCTATATACTATAAATATATATATATGTATATATATATAATATATATTATATATATATATATATATATTTATGTTGGATAGACAGGTCCAACCGCAAAGTATAAAACAAGCAGTTAAAATGTGTAAAACCAACATTAGACATAGAAAAAAGTGTCCAACCCTTGTAAAAACCGACGAAGGTTTTCCAAAAATCAACCAACTAAGCACATTTAGAAAGAATTAAGACATATTAAGCACATAGTCCATATTTTTACTACATAAAAATATATATAAACAAATTTTATATGGACTATGTGCTTAATATGTCTTAATTCTTTCTAAATGTGCTTAGTTGGTTGATTTTTGGAAAACCTTCGTCGGTTTTTACAAGGGTTGGACACTTTTTTCTATATGTCTAATGTTGGTTTTACACATTTTAACTGCTTGTTTTATATTTTGCTGTTGGACCTGTCTATCCAACATAAATGATCACACCCCAAAGGGGGGAAGGGGGGGTGGTTTCAACGAAGTTGAAACGGGGGGGTTGGGGGGATAATGTGAGAGTAAAAAAATGTAGTGCTTATGTAGTGCTTGTTGAGCACAAAAAGCAGTCCTGTTTCTTTTTGTGTATATGAGCACGGGGGAGAGAGTTTTTATTAAATACCGCTTCCTACCCCCTGTCCAACCCTTAGGTTGGACACGTCCAACCTCAGTTTTTGAAGGTTGGACACTTTTTATTATTTTTTTAAAGGATTTTATATATTATTACTCTTACTATTAATCTTTTTTTTATCTGTCCAAGGTGTCCAACCTTATATAAGAAAAATAAAAAAAAAGTATGTCCCCCCTTTATGGGAGGGGGACAGGGAAAAGTTTTGGAAAAATGGAGTCAAAGGTTGGACAGGGGGCAGGAAGATGAATTTTAATAAATCTCCCTCTGCTCTCTCTCGCAGTCGTCCGACCTTTAATGATGGAAATCCAGTGGAAATGATCACACCACAAATGGGGGGGGAGGGGGATAACACAATGAGAAAACCCTAGTCATTTAATTGAAAATGATGTTAGTAAAGGGGGACAAGCCACTTAAAGTTATCTCCATTAGCCTTCATCTTTTTCGTAAAGGCAGAGAGAGAGGAAAAAACAAGAATTTCCTCTCCCTCATCCCCAACCTTGAATGATGCTAGAAAGTAAGTTGGGTCTTTTGGTGCTCTCATGGTTGCTTCCATGGGAACCCAAGCGAAAAGATAATTCTCATCTCTATCACTTGCCCTGCCACGTGGAGTATAATATTTGACGTCATTGTTGAAGGCCTCAAGACCATCAACCAAACCAAGGCCAACAAACCCAGCAGACACACGAATAAATTTCGCGTCTTTATGTTCGGTGGGGGCTTTCTTTTCAACTCGCGCCCAAGGCTTCCAAAAACCTACACACCACATTCATTATAGTGAAAAAAGAAACAATAGAGTTAGGACTTACCACCCCCCGCGAGGTTGATTGCTCCAACTCCATCTGCTATTTCATTCGGCTCTCCCATCGTCTATTACACACACACACAAAAGCATGTGTAATAGAAATTCCTTTGAATTAGGGTGGGGTGTTAAACCCCTTGGTTTTGAAAAAAACCAATGTATGTTGATAATGTTGATTTCTAAGCAAAATCAACATATTTTAAATCAACATTTTGCACTAAAGTCTTTTTATTCCGAGTTGCTATCCGCACTCTCGGTTCTGTAGACTCTGTGCATGTTCCTATTGTGTTCTCGTTTAATGTTAATGCTATCATTTACGTATTCGTTAATACCATCACTTGAGTATTTGTTAAACGAAGAATTAAACGATAAATGTTCTTTTTCAATACCAACGAGAATTTTATTCATGACAATAGCGGAAAGTTGGCCACGATTGTCATTTTTCCACTTATAGAAATTATCTCGTTCTTTGTTTTTTTTTTCCAATTTTTTTTGTCTCATTCTAAAAAGTTTATCAGCCTCTACTTCATTATTTTCAATACTCAATCGTTCTAACATCTCATTTATAGCCTCAACCTTAATTAGGTCTGGCTGTTTTTTTTCAACAAGACGTGAAATTTCTTTATCTGCTTTAGAAATTCTTTCTTCGCAAGCGATTTTATCTTTATTTAGTCTGTCCTTACCAGTTCTGCGAATTTCAAATTCCTCCAACCAATCGGTTTTAGTTTTGGTTCTACTCGGAATTAAGTCCATTTTTTTTGCGACACTGCAACAAAAAAGCGAAATTCTGTCGCAGAGGTTGCAACACGGCAACACCGCCGTGATGCGGTGTCGCAAAGACATATTCACGGAAATAGAATTTTCTAGAATTTTCTTAAAAAAATAGACTGGCGGTAATACTTCAAATACCATTTTTTCTGTATCACTGGTAGGATTGTGGTTGGGTAAGACTAATGGGTATTACGGCAGTTATTGAAAATGTAGGTCGCGGGTTCAATTCCGAAGGATGTTTTCCCAAGTCCGCAAATCCTTTTTATTTTTTTCGTCCATATCAAAACACTTCAAATACCATTTTTTTCAACAAATTATTTAGGGTTCCGTGTGGTGGCAAAATGGTTAGTAAGCACATCGTGAAAAAAATAGTTGCAAGTTCAATTCTAATCGATGTTTTTCCACCACACGGCAACCTTTTTTTGCTCAGCCATAACGTTTTTTTGGATGAATATAAGAGCGGGGTGAGTGAAAATACCTTCTCCTGTTGCTGTCCGACCTTAAGGTCGGCCGTGTCCGACCCTATTTTTGACTTAGAAAAAAATAGACTTGTCTTATATACACTACGATGTGGAGCGAAGATGACAAGAAGTTTGTTAGGCAGTTAAGAGTTGCTACAACTGAAAGTAAAATTTATGAGGTCGTGTCCAACTTCTACGATAGCGAATTAAAACCAAGTATAGCCTTTCATAATGCTATTATATCTTTATTTAGCACACCAACTAGTGATGAAGAGGTGCTTGAGGCACTAAAGGTGATATATCCTAAATATGCTATCGTGTATCCAAATTTGAATAGTAGAAGGCAAAGACTTTCTGAGGTGAGAAAAAAAGCAATAGAGCCCAACCAAAGTGAAAAAGTATATGAAATGAGCAAACTGGATAAGTATTTTAATCTAAATGAAGACGAGCGGATTGATATCGTTGAGGGATATAAGAAAGATGTCAAAGCCAAAAATGAACAAAAAATACAGATTGATGTCCGTGATGTAATGGCTAAAATGAATGATATGATATTAAGTAATGACCCTTATCTTAAACTGCTTGCTTTGATGATAGCAATTGGAGCAAGGCCTGTAGAAATATTTGACAAAAACACGTATGAATTAATACCAGATAAACCGAGTTGGTTGCGAGTGAATAACCTAGCAAAAAAGAGAGAAGGACAAAAAAAGAATTGGACTGAGAGGCCTGTTGTCCTTTTTACTCCCCAGTTTGTAATAGAACAAGTAAATTCAATACGAAACCATTTCAAAAAGAAAAAAGCAGTTATCATTAACAGCGAAGGTGTGCTTGATAAACAAAAGAATAATGAACTAAACAAAAGGATTATCAAAATCTTCCCTTGGCTATCAGAATACACGCAGAAAAGCAGTATGTTGCGAAAACTATATGCTAGTTTGTCGTATAGTAATTTCGCCAATCCGAAATTAGAGAATTTTAACACGTGGGTTTCAAATGTGTTGGGGCACGGCGATATGCTCACTTCATTTAGTTATAGTTGGGTTAATGTGGCCGACCCTGAAGAAATTAAGGCAGAAGGGATTAAAACAGAATTAGAGGAGTTGAGACGCAAAATAGATTTATATTTGAATTTAAATAACACTAATGAAATTGAAAGCGAAAACGGAGACGAAGAATGCAAATATCAACCATTAGGTAAAAGTGCTAGTAGAGAGGATAAGTATAAATTGCTTGAGCAGATATGGAATGACCAAGGCGGGAAAATAACAATTACTAAACTACGACAATTAAGCGGGATTGGAGCCGTTATTGTCAATACGTTTATTAAAGAGAAGAGGGGCGAAGCGACGAAGAGCGACAGCGAAGAGAGTAAAGAGACGAAGAGTGAAGCGAAAAAAGAAGAGGAAACAAAAGCACCATTAAGACGAAGCACGAGAAATAAAAAGAAGGCTAATACTTAACAACGATTAAAGGCGGTTCGCGATATCTTGCTCTGATGTTGGACTCTCTTCTATAGCAATTAATGGAACAAATCGTGAAAAATTCAACACCATCTTCATTATCAATATCAACTGCTATGATAGGAGGATGAGATTGAAATGTGGGTGCCAGTCCGCATATATCACAAGTCCCTTTGTTAATATTTTTTATATTTTCCAAATAGACAAAGGTTTTAATGTGGCCAACGATATCCGCAGGCAATTCTTTTATAATAACTGGCATGTTTTATATTACATATTATATAATAAAAATGAACCTTTTTGGTCAAAGCACGAGCACTCCATCGTCATCATCTACATCGTCATCATCTTCTTTATCAATAGACAATATTAAAGACGCATTACCAACAACGGCCTTCGGAGAATTGAGAACGGCCACTTTATCGCCAGTATTACAAAATGTCTTCACTTATGGTATTAATACTCGTTTCTTTGACAAAACAGAAACAAACGGCGGGGTGGTATCAACTGCTAATTCAATGGCGGTTTTGACCACATCGGCCTCTGGTAATTCAACCGCACAGATTACGACTATTGAGCGGGCAAAATATAGAAGTGGCATGGGCTTGGTTGCTAGATTTTCCGCATTGTTTCCATCATCTACCACCGCGACTACCTTTAATTGCGATATCGGCATAGGCACACCAGCAGACAATTTATGTTTTAGACAATCAAACTCGGGAATGTCTGTTGTCAGAATGGCGGGAAGTGTAGAAAATGTGGTTAGTCAGTATGCTTGGAATGTTGATAAATGTGATAATACGGGAAACTTCCCCACGATTGATTTTACTAAATTGAATGTGTTTGAAATAGTCGTCCAATATCTGGGTAGCGGTCAAATTACATTTAAAATTGAAAACCCGCGAACTGGCCGAATGGAAGTAATTCATGCGATTAAATACGCGAACACTGCTACCACTCCATCATTGGATCAGGCGGCATTTGCTGTTTATGCAAAAGCATATTCATCAAGCCTTCAATCCGTTGTAATGAAAACGGCGAGCATGTTTTTGGCAGTTGAAGGGAATATTGATCGGACTATTGCTATAACAAACTCGTATGATGCTGTCAAAACTATAGGAGCAACTGAGAATGCCATATTTACCATTAGAAACCGCGCCACATTCAACAGCAAAACAAACTATAACATAATATATTTTGAGAATTTATGTGTCAGCAATACAGATACTAAAACATGTATTGTGAGAATTATTCTTAATACCACATTAGGAGGCACACCATCATACAGCAATTACGATACAAACACATCATTAGCCGAAGTAGATACGGCGGGGACGACAAGAACGGGTGGAAGTGTGATATTTACATATGTGCTGTCTGCTGGTTTGTCCATATACATTGATTTGTCTCAATATAATATCAAGATAGGAACAAGCAAAACATTTACCATATCCGCACAATTAACGAGCGGTGGAACGGCGAGCATTTACGCTTCATTAAACTGGATTGAAGACCAGATTTAAACAAAAAAAAATACACACTTTCAAAAATACAGGCTTTCAAACTTTTTTTCTATCTCTACTGCTAGATTGTTAATATTTGTTTTTTTTGTCATTTCCTCAACAATTGGTGCATGGTATTTCCTTAAATACCGATAAAACTGATCCATATTAGTCCCGCACGGGATTATATCTTTTTTTTGTTTCAAACGGCACTCGTTGACAGCCGTTATCAACTTAAACAATTTATCTATATTGTCCAAAAATATCATATATAATGAGGAAAATTATAGTCCAAATGTAAATAAACCGATAGGATTAAGCATGATACACCTTTAAGAGAATACTAACTTCAAAATTGACAGGAACCTCCAAAACTTCACCGCCCGCATTTCTAATGACAATATCAATAGACCTTAAACTTTTTGTTGTATTAAATGGCACATAATCGGCGACATCATTAGAACTCTCAAAATAGCACTGGACTCCATACGGCTTATCTAAATTACATTTACCAACGACAGAGAAATTACCATTTGCTTCAACTAAACCAGACTGATTTAAAGCACGGCTATGGACATAAACGGCCGTTTCACCGATTAGATTGACTATAGATTGCATCGTGCTACTCGCCGCCGCCGAGATATCAGCAGTTAGTCCTATCTTATCGCTAATCGTGCTGTTATCGTAATCAAAAGCATACGTATCACCAGTGAAAGCAAAATTCAATTTATTAACGGAGTTCAAAGTTATAACTACGGAGTTAGGGGTAATTGCTGAATTAATCGCAGTTTGAAGAGCGGTAATAAATGTATCAATGGTGTATTGATTTGCTGTTACGATTGCCGTTTTTGTAGCCGATCCAGTTGTTTTAATCAATGTGAGAGTGTTGGCATAACTCGGTATGTTTGGGAAAACATTTGGAATAGAGATACTCTTAACGACATAAGCACTGATTATATCAATATTACGGCCAGTTGCTGGTAAATCAACGACGAAACGGCCATTGTGAGTAGAAGCGGATTTTGATTCTGTTTTATCACTTGAGGAGACACGAAGGAGGAAATTTTTGCGGGTTCGCTTTTCGTCTTCAAGATTGCTTATTGTAAATGACATTGCTATATATTACAAAATATTATATTCTAATTTTTATTTTTTTTATTGTTTAACCACGGCACGAGATGGATAGATAGCCGCGACTTTAACATATTTCAACCAAGCAGTGATGGCGCGAGTAACATTATAATCGGCCGCATAACGAAGAGTGACTTCCGCAGTTCGTGAGTTATTAACCGCAATCCCAGATGCTCCAATGTGGGGCGACTGATTAAGAGTTTGAATAATGGTAGCAAATCCTCCGTTATTGTCTGCGTAAGTAGAACCACTGGGAGCATAAAATTTGCGAAAGTTTTCAAGAGAAACAGATGACGACATGTAAGCATCACGAATACCCATAGTCGCTTGAAGATTGTTAATATACAATTCGGCACATCCTCGTTGAACGGCAGCCAGACTATCGGTGCTTCCACCAAGTTCCATCTTCTGCTGTGGAGCATACCAATCACCGATACGGCACTGATACTGCTTATAAGGCATTTGAGCAGTTCCAAGGTTATCAATACTAGCATGGTCAGCGAGCACGTTTTGCGTGACGATATACAAGCACTGAGCACGAGCAACGGCCTTATTCACTTGAAGATTGAAATCATCCGATGTCCCTGGGTTTGCCTTTTGGTTGTAATATGTTTCATAAGTGTATGGAAGTCCATCTTTGCTTCCCATCTGTTCCATAACATTTCTCTGAACACTGGGGGCGAGAGAGAATGTCTCCAACATAACCACTGGATTTGATATGGTGAAAGTCAAAGCGGAACCATCAAACTCATCGGGAACCCCACCAGTGGCAGATCCAATAATTGTCAATGCTTCCTGAGGTGGAGCAAATGTCAAACGAAGCCTCATACCACTAATCAAAGAGGGAGGAATGAGAGTTTCTTCATTAAACACTCCCGAAAAGTAATGGAGAGGAATACAAACTCTCAAAAATTGGCCAGTGCCAACGGCCGTAGGAGTGTTAATGGCAAAATTAGTAACTGAAGTGTCGGTAATATTAGCATTAACTTCAACATTTTCTCTCTGCCCCGCCATCTGTGCCTGTCGGCGGTAATCAAAAGGATAATGCCACGGGAGAATATTTCGCACCAATTTATTTAAATCTTCAATTCGTTCAAGTTCGCTACCATCCTTGCTTTCCAACAAAAATCTTTCAAAAATAGCAGTCGCGGGAGTGTTTTGAAAGCCAATGGCACAATCTTTAGTATCTTTAGTATCCAAACCATCTGCTTTAATGTCAAACGACAAATAGCAATTCTTTCCATAAACAAAATCAGTGCTTGCCTGTAATGTAAAAATCATTTCAGTCCCCGACGCACTGCTGTAAGTCTGCTGGTCGGCGAAGTTCTTCTTAAAGATACTTCCCTGTTCAGAGAGAGCCAGACTTGCTGGAAACTCATATCTGAGGTTGTTGAGGGTCATCAACTCCTCAGTAACTTCAATCTCCTTTTTCTCCATTTTTGTGTGCGGGTGTGAGGTGATAAATTCACAATGCTACTATACTAAAAAAATAATAATAGAAATTAAAAATAATTATTTATTCACCTGAAACGGATTGTTTAATAAAATCAACAGATTTTTGTATGTTGTCAAGTCTTGTGTCTTGTGGTGAAGTCAATTGAAACTCTCTTGCCTCAGCATTCTCAACTGCTTTCTTTAAATAAGCCAAACTGCTAACAGCAGTGTCCAAATCAACAACATTCGCATTTTCTTTTTTATCAGAAATGTCTGTTAATGTGTTTTGAAGAGTGCTCTTCTCATACGGGACAAGGTCGCCAAACTCGGTCAATGGTTGATTAACTAACGGGGCACCATTGCTACTCCACAATTCAAACTGGTTTAGTTGAAACCCATCACTTTTTGGTCGGTTTGCTTCATTTATCTTTTTAATAAAGTCAATTGGCAAACGATTTGAAGCACTTGAGTTTTTAATCATTATAAAAATGCGAATATATAAATATCCACATAAAATATATTTTATCAATTACCATTAATTATTTTTTTCATAATCTGTAAATTCTGGTGCGTAATTCTTTCCTCTTTCATTTTCTTTAAATCCGCTATGGCTTGATTTACATCAATGTCATTAGTTTCAGTAACCTCCTTAGGTGGTGGCGGAGTTTCCTTAGAAGCATCCTCCATTGCTTCTATCTTACTTGCGGGTGTTGTGGTAGTGTGTTTCGGCACGGCAACAGGAGTGGGATTGACAGATTTGGGTAAGGATTGTTCAATCTTAAGTGCTGGAGACATCTCAATAGGTTTGGCATTTGGTTTAGGCAATGAAGTTTTTGCCGTTTCTATGTCTGGTATTTTTCTTTTTAATGCTTCGTCTGGCATTTGGTCTAGTTGCTGTTCATTGTTCTTACTTCCTTTGCTCACTTTTGGTTTTAATTGACACTTAATCTTGCCACTCTTAATATCCGCTTCTATCGTCTTTACTGCTAAGTATTCGGGCGATCCCTTACGAATTGTTACGAATTTTCCTTGCGCATTTTGTTTATACCAAATAGCAATTGCTTGTTGATAGCAAGTCTTGTATAATTTAGTTGTTTCCGTCATGACATATATTATGGAGAAAAAAAAACCATTTAATTTAATTAGTTTATGAATTAGTTTGTGATTGAATTCAATCACAAATTGGTCATATCTCTATCCTTATTTAATCGCAATATAGTAGAGAAATTCTTTCTAAACTGGGTTGTTCTATCACTGGCAGTGTTGTTAATTGCTAGAAACGAATAAGGTTCTGCCGTAGCATATTTAACCATATTGTAAAATTCTTTTTTGGTGAGAAAAGGACTTTCATATTCATCTGCCAGTCTGTCAAGTTCGCTTCTCCTTACTCCATTAAAAATAATCATCCAATGGCAATTAATTCTTATTCTTCGCGGGAGTTGTGTATAACTCTGAGTTGCTACCCAGACTGACACCTTAGCATGTGTTGAAGCGAAAAACAACTCGGTGAGCACTTCTGATTTGAGAAAGGTTTTACTCTGTGCTATGTCATCCAATAACAATAATATCTTTGGTGCCTTCTTAAACCCTTTAGTTTTAATTAGTTCTTTTTGTTTAGTTAATATTTCGCGCATTAGTTCTGGGCGGTCTTCTTTGATTATGTCTTCTTTTTTTAACTTGAGAGTGTCCTCCAAAATCGGGCATGGACTTAAGCAAAAGACTACTATTCTATCATAAAATCCTTTCAACATGTTCTTTTTGGCGAGTAGATTACAAATCATAACTGATTTACCCCCGCCAGTGCTGGCACATATAACCATAGTCCCCATGGCTGGCAATATTCCTTCTTTTTGGATAGGGAGCAATTCAACACTATCTCTTTGTGTTTTAATTGGTTTTATTTCTAAGTCATTGTGAAATTTGGGTGGTTTTTTGCTATCTAACTCTGTTATTACTGGCCTATCAATAGTGAATTCCTCGTGTGCTTTTTCTATGTTGGTCTTCTCCAAACTCTGCTTCAAAAGTGTTTTTCGTGGGAACTTGTTGGCTATTGATCCTCTACGTATAGACCTCGGCATCTAATCTTATATTATAAGATATACTATACTATGGGTTTTGAAAATAGTTTGGATTGTATCTATAATTATCATATTCGGCACCAAAGGGTTGGGGTGGTGAGGCATAATTATAGAAATAAGGAGAGTAAGGACTACCAAAAGCGTAATTACTTGGAGGATTGACGAGCGGTTTAAAATCCTTTCTTTCTGGACGAGTTTGGACTTGTCGCGGGATTTCAGCAGGGAAGTTTCTGGTCAGTTTTCGTTTCATTTTTGGAAATGCTCTTTTGTCTTTCATTCTGGTCTGGATGACTGCTCTATTGTATCTATTCAACATAAAGTGATTATTTGTGTTGCCATAACGTGTGTTATCTAGCAATTCAAAATCATTCTTGGTGTCTAGCATGCGATCGCGTCTTAGTTCGTTGCCTTTAATAAGTGGGTTTGTTTGTGAAGTGCCGATACCTCCATTTTGGTCGCTTGGCATTAGAAAACGAATAAGTGCTAACATATCTTCTCTTTCATCGGCGGGAGTTTTACCCATAAGTTTATCAACCAATTTATCAATGCTTCTCATGCTATCAACCATGGCTTGATTTGGTGTTGTTGCTGGGTCTGGGTCTTCTTTTATATCAGTCTGTGGCGGTTGGACTGGTTCTTCAACAAATCCGCCTGTTCTTGGCACTAGTGGCACTGGCAATGGTGCGGGTGCTGGCATAGTTTGCGGTGCTGGTGGTTGAGTTTGCGGTGGCATAGTTTGCGGTGGCATAGTTTGCGGTGGTGCGGGTGTTGGTATTGGTCGGGGTTGTGGTGCTGGTGTTAGATATTTAGGTTTTGCCCTTTCAAATTCTTCGTCTATTATTTCTAGTTCTGTCAATTGCTCCATTTGTTCCTGTGTCAATTTACCCCGCATTTCTTGATAAATTCTCTTATCCAAAATGTCATCCGCATCTGCTACGTCTGATATACTAGCACCTTGATTTAGTGCCTGTTTAATGGCCTCTTCCCATCCAACTTTTGGATCGTCATAATTAGAAAGTTTAATTTTCTTTCCAGTTTTCTCTTTCAACGATTTAACAAATCCCTTTAAGTACCTCTTTTGGGCACCTTTATCATCAAGTATGAGCAAGTTATTGCCCAGTCCAATAGTATCTGCTACTACCATATTGTCTGAGTATGCGATCGGGACTTCAACACTAAGATTTATATCTTTTTCTATACTTGGTGAAATATCTTTTGTATTTATTTTTTCTATAAAATTATTAATTGTAGTTTCATTTGCTGGTGCGATAAGAGAATATCCTTTCACACCATCGGCTTTTTCTTGTGATTTCACCATTTTATTAAAACCATCAACGAGTTCCGCATATTGTTTATTAAATGTAGCAGGATTTACCACTTTATTTACTTTAAATGTGGCATCCTTATCAAAACTGCCTACATTTTTCATAATACCAATCATAGACATTAATGTTTTATCTACATCGCCTATAAATCCATTATACTTCGCATCTGGAGGAGTGGTTTTGATAGTTTTCCAAAACTTCATCGCATCCCAAAAAGATACTCCGCCACGTGCCCTCCCTGTGCTTCCAAGGCCATTCTAGATATATCCGCTTTTGAAAACCTTGAGTTGTAATTGTCAAAAATACTCTTGGCAACTTCGGCCGTAGCCAATCCATTACTCGTTAGATAATCACTCATATTGGTAATTCTTTCAAAGTATCGTTTATCGGCAAAGTCTTGGACATTTTTATCACCAGTAGCATACAATAAATCATGTTCAAAAGCAACCAAGTCCAAAGCATCTGCTGGGAGAATGTAAGGAAACTTACCGCGAGTTCTATCTTCTAATTGGAGACGGCTTTCCACTCGTGTGCCCCCGCCATTATAATTACTTCCTTCGGTATGAATTCGTTCTTCTTCCAACTTAATGAGAGCATCTGGTTGAGCAGACCATGTTCTATATATTTCTCCAAGTGCTTTTCCCAGACCGAGAACCGTCATAGTCTCTACGCCTGTTTTAAATGCGCCCCACGCATTCAAAGACGCTATCCCAGTGGCTAATCTGCTCGCATATTCTCTTAATACATAATCCCCTATTCTTTGCTGTCCGCTCGCGATTAAACGAGGATTAGGTGGAGGCAAACCCTCTGGCACTTCATTTCTTGCTAGTGCCAGCAAAAAGGTATTGAGAGCATCTGCTCTTCTTCTTCCAAGTAATCCAACATTCATTACACGTAATTGTGGATTGTTGGCAATTAATCTCAATATCTGTCCCCATGCTATCCTTCTCACACCATATCGCCCAACACCTGTAGCAAGGTTAAGTAATCTATTAAGTCTGGGGCTCATAATTATCTCTTGAATACTTCTAATAATAGCATTAACAAATCTTTCTACACTTCGGGGGTCATCACCTATTCGTGGCACAAGCATCTTGTGTTCGTCGCCTACCTGTGCTTCTATTAAAGCATCGTCTGGGTGTTTTCTCTCCCACTCTTCTCGGTTTTCTTTCCATTCTTTGTAATCTTGCTCCGCTTGCTTTCTATCCTCTCTTCGTATTGACGCGAGTTTTGTCTTTGTTGCCTTTTCTTTCATATATGTTAAGCCCTTGTCAGTTAATTGTTTTAGTTCTTCTTCTCTGTATCCTTGTTTCACCAATTGCGCTATATCTCGCTTCATTTGCTGGATATTGTCTTCTATGTGCATTATATCATATTTATCGGTAGCCATTGCTAATTTTCGCATTTCAATCATTTGTTCGTTCATGGGGGCAGTTCCGTGTTTTCTTTCAAATTCTTTCATATCAATGCCATCATCTTGAAGGTGTGCTTTCATTTCGTCGTAATTCATATTTGCATAAATTGCTTGTTTATTGTCCAAGGCACTAATCCTGTCTTTTAAATCTTCCATAGTATTCCCCCTCTTTGTTGAAGCATCCAATAATCTATCCGTTCTAAGCATCTCGCGGCTGATTACGGATACCTTCACGAATTCCTTCAGCCATCCAGTGTCGTCTCCTTCATTCAACAAATACTTATGTTCCCGTTTAATTTTGCTATAGTATGCGAAAAAATGGTTTTTCGTGTCGTGGCATTTTTTATATCCGCTATTATATATCTATAATATAAATACGATGGAAAATAAAAAAGAAAAAAGCAAGGACGAGCAACAACTTGAAGAGTTGGAACGGCTAGGGAAGGAAATTGACCAAATCCGCATCACTCAGAACTTGGTGAATAGAAACCCTGCCGTTTTTAGAAAACCTGAAAATATACTTTACCGCCTGCCACTGACGGATAAGCAACGAGAGGTTATTTACAATAATATAATTAAAGAGAAAGATAATATATAATGGGGCTACGAGAGAAAGCCTTGTCATTGGGCGCGACAGACTTCGGCGAGAGTAAAGTGAAAGGAAAAAAGTATTATGTCGTCTATAACGGCCGTCGCATCAACTTTGGTGCATCTGGTTATTCAGATTATACCAAACATCAAGACGAAGACAGACGGGAAAGTTATCGTGCCAGACATCAAGCAATTAAAACAAAGGATGGAAAGCCCGCATATTTAAACAAAAATCAACCCGCATATTGGGCGTATCACTTACTTTGGTAAATTATGAATATTATAATATATGTTGTTAATATTATTGTTTGTATTACCATTTGTGCTAAGTCGCACGGCTTGCGATTTCTACATTTTAAATAGAGACTACAACAACAAAAAAGAAAACTGCATCTACTGCATACAATCTGGATTAAATGTTAATTTTACCTGTGTGTATATCAACAATGGCAACAATGACTGCCGTTCATTTATGGATACAATCCCCCTGATATGTGCTGGAGATAATAAATGGTATATGACACATATATATGAGTGCTCACTTCTTTGAAGCATTCGGGCTAGGAAGCACTATACCCACCAAAAGTGTGAGTATTCCGACATAGACATTCGCAGTTTCGCATGGGAGGTTTTTTTCGCTTAATTTCACTAAACATATGATCATTATTCCAATGATTATAGTCATTTGAAAGAGATATTTAATCAATCTGCTATCAGTCTTCTTATTAGTCATACAACAATTCCATTCATTTTCTATCTCGTTTTCAATTTTTTTTCTCTTCTGTTTTTAGTTCCACTTCAAGGACACGGGACTTTAATTCTGGAGTTAGTTCGCCATCCATATCCATAATAGGTGGGGGTCTGTGAAGTCTGGTTGTATTATTAGCCATTTTCTCTAATTTCTTGTAGTATATTCATAAGATTTTTATTTTCTTTTTCTAAATTATCTACCCTATCTCTGACATGTCCGAGATTATCCGCCATGTGTTGAAAAGCACTGACTAATATCGGTATAAAACTTGTATATGTTATACCTTCAAGGTATCCTTCTCCGTCGTCTGCTTTCATTCCACTTTTAGATACAAATTCTGGAAAAATCTTTTTTACTTCGTCCGCAATAAATCCGTGGTTCTTTTGTTCTTTCTTTTCGTCTGATTTCAAATAATATGAACAACAATTTATTTTCATTAGTTTCTCGCAACAATCCCCGCAGTCTAATGTTTTAATATCCGATTTTAGCCTCCTGTCCGATGAGTTTGTCCAAGCACCATTTAGCGGGATATAATTATAACTACCTGACGGCTCACCAGTAGTAGAGTTTGAAGTAGTCCAAGCATGAAGCAAACCAGTTGAAGAAACAATTACACCATAATTCGTATATCCTCCCGATTTAAAAAATAGTTGCGGGTCATTATTAGCGGCGGGTCTTTTTCGTATTAATCAATTACCGCTGGATGCTGTTGGTAAAACTAACTCTCCGACGTATTAATATTAATCGCCTCAGTGTAAGATATATTGTTTCCAACCGCTGTTCCTGAATTATAATAAAAAGCGAGTTTTCCACCTTTTTGAATTAGAAAGTTTGAACCGCTGTGGCTTGATTTCCAGTTCGTGCCATCAAAATAAGCATCAAAACTTAAATTAAATTGTCGTGTGCCCAATTCAATAATTGAAATGTTGGATAAGCATCCGCCGTTGTTATTGCCTGTATGTGTGCTCCTGCGACATTACTCGCCGTCCCGTATATTTCTAAACCACCTGTTGATCCCACTCCTTTGTTGAGTTGCCTATGATTATCGGCTTACCTAGTGCTGTTGTTATTTTATCGCTCGTTGTTAATGTTGTTGTTGATACACCCGCACTAGCCGTTATTAACCCTTTTGTCCATAAAGTGCCGTTTGCCCCGTTTAATGACATTAACAATTGTTCGAAGAGTTCTCCCATATAAATCCGTCGGTTGAAGCATTGCTCACTCTAAATCTAACAGCAAAAGAAGTGAAATCGTTGCCTGCAACCGCAGACCCTCCCGCTAGACTTCTGGTATTTGCACCTCCTCCATTTGAAGCCATATAAATACCATAATTTGTATTGCCAGTGTCCCACAAAAATATTCCGCTGTATTACCCCATTAGTATTTCCTTGTATGACTATGCTAGAGCCC
>WBZZ01002547.1:7500-17500 GCA_019918135.1 Paulinella micropora | reverse complement strand
TCTTTCTTCTTTCTTCTTTCTTATTTCTTCTTTCTCAAGTTCTTTCTTCTTTCTTCTTTCTTCTTTCTTTCTTCCTTTTTTCTTCGTTTTTCTTCCTCCTTTCTTCTTTCTTCTTTCTTTTCAAGTTCTTTCTTCTTCAAGAGTCTTTCTTCTTCTTTTTTCACATATGTTCTGTCTTCTTCTTTTTTCTTCTTTTTTCTTCTTTCTTTCTTCTTTTATTCTTTCTTCTTTCTTCTTTCTTCTTTCTTCTTTCTTCTTTCTTCTTTCTTCCGAAGTTTCTTCTTTCTTCTTTCTTCTTTCTTCTTTCTTCTTTCGTCTTTCTTCTTCTTTCTTCTTTCTTCTTTCTTCTTTTTCTCCTTTCTTCTTTTCTTCTTTCTTCCTTAATTTCTTCTTAATTTCTTAATTTCTTCTTTCTTCTTTCTTCTTTCTTCTTTCTTCTTTCTTCTTTCTTCTTTCTTCTTTCTTCTTTCTTCTTTCTTCTTTCTTCTTTCTTCTTTCTTCCTTCTTCCTTCTTCCTCCTTCCTCCTTCCTCCTTTCTTCTTCCTTCTTCTTTCTTCTTCTTTCTTCTTCTTTCTTCTTCTTTCTTCTTCTTTCTTCGTCTTTCTTTCTTCCTTCCTTCTTCTTCCTTCTTCTTTCTTCCTCTTTCCTCTTTCCTCTTTCCTCTTTCTTCTTTCTTCTTTCTTCTTTCTTCTTTCTTCTTCTTTCTTCTTTCTTCTTCTTTCTTCTTTCTTCTTCTTTCTTCTTTCTTCTTCATTTTTCTTTCTTCTTCTTTCTTCTTTCTTCTTTCTTCTTTGTCTTCTTTCTTCTTTTCTTCTTTCTTCCTTCATTTCTTCTTTTCTTCTTCTTTCTTCCTTGATTTCTTCTTTCTTCCTTAATTTCTTCTTTATTCTTTCTTCTTTATTCTTTCTTCTTTCTTCTTTCTTCTTCCTTTCCTCTTTCTTCTTCTTCTTCTTCTTCTTCTTCTTCTTCTTCTTCTTCTTCTTCTTCTTCTTCTTCTTCTTCTTCTTCTTCTTCTTCTTCTTCTTCTTCTTCTTCTTCTCCTCCTCCTCCTCCTCCTCCTCCTCCTCCTCCTTCTTCTTCTTCTTCTTCTTCTTCTTCTTCTTCTTCTTCTTCTTCTTCTTCTTCTTCTTCTTCTTCTTCTTCTTCTTCTTCTTCTTCTTCTTCTTCTTCTTTTTCTTCTTCTTCTTCTTCTTCCTTATTTCCTGATGTGACAATATCACTTTTATTATGATACATCACAAAAATATGGCATAATCACCAAAAAGTGATTTTTGTCAAATTTATGACAAAATCATAATTTTTGTGAAATTGTAGAAATGCACAAAATCCTGCTTCCTCCTCGTTTTCCTCCTCCCTCCTCCATCTTCCTTACGTCTTCCTACTTTCTTCCTCCTTCCTCCTTCCTCCTTCTTCCTTCCTCCTCTTTCCTCCTTCATGCTTTCTTCCTTTTTCATCCTTCTTCTTACTTCTTCCTTTCCCTTTCTTCCTCCTTTCCTTTTCTTCGTTTCTCTTTCTTCCTCCTTTCCTTTTCTTTTTTCCTCCTTCCTCCCTCCTTCCTTCTTCCTTCTTCCTCCCTCCTCCTTCTTCCTCCTTTCGTCTTTCTTCCTTCTTTCTTCTTCCTCCTCCCTCGTCCCTCCTTCTTTCTTCTTATTCCTTCTTTCTTCATACTTCTATTGATTTAACATAGTTGCAGCCCGTCCAGCACGCCGTATTATCAAATAAAACCTTTTAGTGTTTGATTATCGCATTAATATCAAGTTAATATCGTCATGTAATATCTTATATTTGTAATCAACCAGTTTTTAATCAATGTTGAAAAAGATAGTGAAAGTTGAGGCGTTCTTAGTCAAAGTCCAGGTACATGAAACGCCGCGCTCAACGCCTCACCTACATGTACACTGTCACTACAGTCAGCCGAACAGATCGCTTTGCTGAACAGCGCCCGCACCGCTGTCACAGCCTACGTCAGCGCGTACACCACCGTTACCCGCACCCGGTCCGTCGCTCAAAAGAACAAAGGCCGCCGCAAGGCTGTCAAGTAATGGAAAGTAGGCGACACAGCCTCCGTCTACCGCCTCAAGCCTTCCAAACAAGGCGTTCCGGCCTCTTCCGTTCTTCAATTCGACTGCCCCTACACCATCGTTGAGCAGGTCAGCTCCAACTGCTTCAAGCTGCGTCATCTCAAGTCCAACAAGGTATTGAAACGCATCGACCGCTCACACCTCGCCCCGTATACTGCACCTACTGACGGCGTCTCCCCGCTCAATACGGTCGCAGTAGACGACTACGATGACGATTCAGTCCATTACACCATTGGTGAGGTCGTTGCATTCATCGACCGCGACCAGGTTAAACTTTGCATCGTTTTGAATGAGGATCCAGAGAACGAGGAAAATGACCTCGCAGTTCTTTGCAGTAACAATGTCACAGTTTTCTACCTTGGCGCCGTTGCAGGAGCGAAGCGGAATGCGATCGATTCCTACTAGTAACAACTACTACTGACAAGCATTTTCTTATTAAAAATGGTTGCGATATACTCACAAAAAAGCTTGTGTGATAATCTTGGAAATAATTATTAATACATACTGGGGAAAACCATGGGGTATGGCACCAGTGGCGGCGCAAGGAAAAGTATTTGATCCCTGGTATTGTTTAAAAAGTGCGACAGTTGTTAGGTGGGTATGGCCGGCGGTGCCGGTGGCTGCAAAACTGATTTGTTGCTAGTAGTAAAGTGCAAGCGCAGGGGGGCAGCGCGGAACAGTGCCGCCGGCGGGTCCCTGGTGAGGTGCTGGCCGAGTGCCTGCTTGGAGTTGGGTTGCAAACTAGCAGTTAAGTGGGTGTGGCGGGTGGCACCGGCGGCGTCACGTGGCGGAACTGCTGCGCAGACATTGATTAGAAGGTGCGGTAGCACTTGCGCTGCCCGGGACAGACACTGCAAGCGCAGCAGCAGCGCGGAACAGTGCTGGCTGAGCCCTGGTGGGCTGGGTGCTGGCTGAGGGATGGCTGGGGTTGCAAACTAGCCGTTAGGTGGATATGCTGGCGGTCCTGGTGGCGGCAAAGCTGATTCGTGGCTAGTAGTAAAGTGCAAGCGCAGGGGGGCAGCGCGGAACAATGCCGCCGGTGGGTCCCTGGTGAGGTGCTGGCCGAGTGCCTGCTTCAAGTTGGGTTGCAAACTAGCCGTTAAGTGGGTGTGGTGGGTGGCATCGGCGGCACCATGTCTTGGGACTGCTGCGCAGACATTGATTAGAAGGTGCGGCAGCTGTTGCGCCACCTTGGCAGGCTCGGATTCAGTTGTTTAGGTCTCAGACGTGTTGAAGTTTGCCATACTGGAGGCAGTAAACGGCTGGGAAGTGAAGGTTTATGGCTGGTGGGTGGTGGCGGCGGGCCGGCACATAGGCGCAGCAGGCCGCTGCACATGGCAATCAGCGTGCGCCGCGGGCGGCAGCGTTTAGCAACAAAAGCAGCGCAGTGGAGAGCAGGCGGAGACCTGTTTTTGCGTTAAAAAGTGCCTTTTAGGGGGGTTTTGAGGTGGTAAGTGGCTGTCAGGTGGCGTTGGTGGGTGGCACAAGGTATGGCATGCTGCAGATAGTTGACCGCCATAGTTTAATTGATGAGACTTTTCTTGTCTGCTCTAGGAATGCCTGGCGGCAGGTGTTGGCGGTGCAAACAATTTCCCCATAGTGGAAGCGGTAAATGTATGGGAACGGAAGGTTTATGTGTGGTGGGTGGTGGCGCCGGTTAAGCGCGGGGCGGCCGCTGCCAGTGCGAGCTTCAATGGTCTAAATGGCGTTGTTATATGTATTTAAACTTGTGTTAGCGCTGTCTTCGGGTCCGCAAAGCATGCCGATACTGTCTGGGATAGCTACTTGCATGTTGGTGTGCCACGCAGCCGAGGCCCTGGATTTCCATGTAGGTTCAATCGATGTAAGTTATAGGGCTTAGAGAGAGAGAGGCTTGAAGCTGTTTTTAAAGCACGTGTAGGCTAAAACAGGCACCTTGCCCCGGTGCCTCCGGTTGCCGGCAGTGCAAGGGATTTTGTATGGCTCCTTTGCAGGTTGGTGCAAACCAAGCCGCCACCGGTGCCACCGGTGCCGGCCGACCCCGGGGTGTGATCAGATACTTGGCCCAGCCCCTCAGACACGAAATGACGATGTAAGTCATCAACTGTAACTTCTTTTGATTCTGAAAGGGCGGGGTAAAGTGATTTTTTGGGCATAAATGAAGAAACCGTTACTTTTGGACCGGAGCGGACCAAAAGAAGTGACCGCACATGCATAATAGTGTCTAACAGATGGGAAATGAACTGAAGTAAAGTCCTGACCCTTGGGAAACGTGAAGAGAAGGTGGTGCAACGACTGAAAAGTGCAAAAAAAAAACTCGGGCCAATTTGCGCCATCTCGGGCCATTTTGCGTCGGACGCTCTTTCGGTACGACCTCGGACAAGAACCCTCTCTTCCGCCCCATCTACGAAGATACGAAGGACAAATCCACTATCCAGCGCTGGGGCAATTTCTTAGCTACCTGGAAGCCCCTCCTCTTCGACACCAGTGGCACCAACGATCAAGTCGTCCATCGCAACATCAAGCGGCGCTCTCATAAGATCAACAAAGACAAAGGCCGACTCCCCGCCAATATAGTCAAACGTCTTCGAGGCCCTCTCATCACCGGTGAATCCTTCCCACTGCACATCTTTCAGAAAGGTAAGCAGGCAACATCGAAGGAATAACCACCTCATCTCTCTCAAGTGGGTTTTACTCATCGTACCGGCTTCACCCGCCACAGCCCAGCGCTTTTCCCACTTGGCCTGCCATCGTCCCTAGTCCAGCTACGCCACGAAAAGAGTATCCCTGTAAGTCCTTGGTCCGCCGCCTCTTATGCCTGCAGGTCAACGATCATTCTCATCGAACCTGAACACCTCAGTGACTATATCGGCACGGTGCATTAAATTTGGTTCACCGTCCTCGGCTGTGCGATGCATAGCCAGGTAGCTTCCTACGGCTCGACGTCAGCTCCCCGATATCAACGCATCGCTACTGCGCCTCAATTGTCTCAGTCCCGCTTCCGCATCCCGATATCAGGCACCGGCTGATCTCCGTCTGCACTGCGCTACACATCGACTCACTTCTTTTTCATCTTCATCTCAGTGAGGTTTAAAGAGCCTCGACTCGGACACATCTTTCTCTTTTCTCCTTTTCCTTTTTCTGAGACAAGTCACTGACACATCATTAGTCACTCATTCTGTACGCAACTCTACTCAACCGTTAGATCTTGGGGGGGGGGGGGGGGGCCGGGCTATCAGACAGCACTTTAACGACCGGCCAAAACCATTACCGTTGACATTTTACTGTTTTTGACCGGCCCGTTGGATTCTCCTATGCAAGACGTTTCTACTTCACTAACTAGTTTTCGATCAAGTTCGTTCAGGAACGACTTCAAACGATCAAGTCAAAGTTTTTTTATAAAAGATCAACTATTACCTTTTCCCCATTCTCTACTGCCTTTTTCCACGATTTCCCGAAACAAGAAAATTACGGTAAATTTACACACGCAGTCAAGAGAACGGAAAATAGTAATATTTGTCGTTCACATCAGTGCTTTTTACATCATGACTGTGAAGACTTTTTCCAAAAGCGATTCTCTGACACTTGAACCCACAACTTGGACTTGAAGCCCTCCTTCAAGTGCTACACTTGCTTATTCAAGTAACACCAAACCAACTCACAATCTACGTTCAACAGTGTTCGCTTAAGAAGTTGAACAGAATAGAAGGTATTAGAAGCAGGTTTGACGTCTCCCAGGCGTCCCCGGTTGACTATCTAACAAGCTCCACACGTCCTTTATAATAGGTTATTCAATCAATACACACAAAAGCCCGCCAAACAAACGAAACAGTTGATGCAGGTCACTAAGTCATAAAATAAAAGGTATCCATACAGGGCATATTTGCATTGGTGCCACCAATGCCACCCATACCAGTAAATATCCCTTTTTCCCATACTACTATAAACGATAAATATTAACTAACGTATATACCGGTTGTATTAATCCCATCACCTAATTCACTTCCCAAGCTCCCCCTTGATGGCATTAATACCAACTGTCACTACACAAAGGTCCTATCAGGAGCCTCACCGATCACTGTTGCGCAATCTTCTCGATCAGTTTCGAGTACTTCGGTTCCCGCTGCCGCTTAGTGTTAACGTCACCGTAGTTGTCAGCTGAACAGATCTTCTCCAACATTGCCTTCCCGGCCAGAATCATGGCATTGACATACTCGTAGCGCAGATCAATGTGATCTAGCTTCTGCCGATAAATGCTGGTTGTAGCCAGATCGATGGCCCTATTGTTGTCTTCGTATACCACAGGTGGTTTTCCCCACCCTTGCTTGGCCATATCCTTGGCCACTTTTCCTCGCGATCCCATTGATGAAGTTTGCTATCTTCTCCTGGCCATGTAATCAGTGCGTACAAGATCACACACGTCGCACGCGCATGCAAACCTGTAATCGATAACAGTGTAGTTGCAAGCCTCGCACATATTAGCAAAAGCATGATAAGAACAGGGAGATGGGACCTAAGGCGAATGCGACTGCGAAAAGCAAGTGTACACCAAGCATCTGAGACAAACATGCAGGTCATTAATACATTAAATACACTCGAGTCCCAGATACTTTTGTTTCTACTTGGCATCTTATTCGTGTATATTGTGTTTGCTTACTGTGTGCGAGTGGGAAAGAAACGTAAAAAGCGGGAGAGCGAGTCAGCGAGAGAGAGAGAGAGAGATAGATAGATAGATAGATAGATAGAGAGATAGAGAGAGAGAGAGAGAGAGAGAGAGAGAGCAGGAGACGGAAAAAACATGGAAGCAGGTACTACACAAATAATCCAGCATAAATCTGGAGTAGGTCAAAGCTTCAATTTGCAGCTTGCAAAATTGTGAAATCACTTTCAGGTACGTGGCAATATGGGTCGTGTTCAGGGGAGGGCCATACCATCGCCACTGCGGTGGGGGTTTCGAGCCCATCGTACAGAGTCAAAAAGGGAGTGTAGAGCTGGGGATACGAGTGCGGCGACTCCCGGTTGCTGCAGTGACCACGGGATGTACAAGCCATATTGTAACATTCGATGTATCATGCACTTACTAACAAATATTCTGCTAACTTTCTGCTACATTCCTCCCTCACCTTTTAGTATCTCACATAGAAATTTGGTAGCCATGATCAACACAGACAACAGACATTACCAAACAGTAGCATGCGAAAGAGGTGGGCAGCAAGCAGATGCCTGTCGAAAGAGCGAAGGAGGTTTGGCAGGGACCGGTATCGAGGCACGACAGGGTTGTGGGTGTCTGCATAGAAGGTGGAGACATCCTCCAGGGCCAGCAGGCAGCTTCCGATGGTGCACAATCCCAAGGCGATGCGAAACAGCGCGATGGATCGTAAGTCGAACGCTAGCTGCTTGCGCGCCCAATGAGCTAACCCGGTCGAGCCCTGCACCACCAGCCGAAAGTTGTCCTCCAGGCTTGGCGGCTGGGCGGTTGGCGGGGGTGGGCCAGCTGGAGCATGGGCCGCGGCCTGTTCCGCGGTCGCCGGGGCCGCAGCGTCCTGCTCTGCCGTCGACGGGGCTGCGGGGGAGGGATCGGAAGACTTGCGCTTGCGAGGCTGGGATACCGCTCGCTTCAAGCGTGAACTGCCCATGCCTAGTAAGTCCAAGCCCGGCAAGGTGATCGCCTCAGAGCACTTGACTGCTCGTGCATGTGTAGATGCATACATTCATATGTACATCCATAGACCAATGACCTGGGCATATGTATGAGGGATGCATAAGACATCGTACATACATACAACATGCATACAACAACACTTACAATTGTTATATATGTATTAATATATACGCATATGCACGCGAACACAAACATACATACAATAAAAATATGCCCATATAAACATACATACATACATACATACATGCATACATACATACATACACATACACACACATACATGCGCGCGCACACACATACATGCACACACACATACAGACACACACACATACATAGATACATACATACATACATACATAAATGAATACATACATACATACGTACGTACGTATGTACGTACGTACGTGCGTACATACATACATACATACGTACATAAATACATACATACATACATACAAACACACCTACCCACCCCACATACATTCTATCCAATTTTCGAAATTCTCGCGCAAAAATTTCACGCCAGGTCCCAATATACAGGTAATTCATATGTTTCACATGTGCAAGCTGTGAGTGTTGTTCTCGTAGAGGGCGGAAGGACTATGTGAGTCGTAAAAACATACATACATAACATACACACATACACATAAATACATACATAAATACATAACATACATACATACATACACGCTTACGTACATAAAATAATGCATAATATACATCCACGCTAAAGATCCCAGGTCCTGGCTGCGTTAATTTGTTCATTCTTTCTAGTTCAATCTCCAAATCAGCCCAAGCGAGATATGTCCCACATCCTGACCCTCTTGTTCTGGTATTATTTTTTTCTTTCGATTTTCTTCTTTTTTTCTTTCCTCAGTATTATAAGAGAGAAATGGTGTTGACGTTAGACTGACGTTTTGCTTTTCTTCTTCTTTCTCTCTTATTGCCGCAAGAGCCTTTTGAAAGAGGGGAAGTGGATGACAAATGTAAAACGCATCAAAAAAAAAAGGATCAGGGCAACTAAACGATTCGGGCATTTAGTTCATTATATGACCAGCTTCTTACCTGCGATATATCGATCTTCTTCTATTTGAGCCTTCGCATGTTTCATTTCCTCATATGTCTCCTCCTGCTCTTTGCTTGTTTGCATGCGTCTGTTTGTTTTCTTTGCTATTGTTTGTTTTGATTAGCATATATTTTACCTCTGTTTTGCTATCCTTTCTTCTCTGTCTCATTTTATTTTTGAGTTTACAAGTTCAACACACTAATGATTAAAATTCTAAGTGGTGAAAAAAAAAAAAAAAAAAAAAAAAAGGAAACAAGAGTCGACACAAGCCGGAATAACGAGATCCAATGAGGGACCTTTGTGACGGAGAATCTTGCATTGTGGAAGGGTATCCCACAGGGACGCCAGAAACTGTTCCCAAAAAGGGTGTCCCAAGCAGATGGACGTTGGAAATGGAATCGCCGGCCCACCATGGGCCCGAATTATTCGTTATTTGCGGTGAAAAGTACGCAATGGGACATAATTCAGGCCAGATTTTCAAAAAATCGGACACCGTCTATAAAGAGCCGTTGCCTTCTGCCTGACAATTACCATTTTTGTTTGGCGGTTTTGGTTTTTTTGAAAGCATCACAAAGTTCGTACGATGTAGGAACCTTCCGTTTTTTCCTGTTCACACCCGTACCTCCTTATGTTTGATTAATGTACCTTGTCATATCTGCAGTATAAGCTTCTGTTGTAAGTACTATCTATCTCCCATGATTTCTTGTCTTAAACCCTGATCTCAACCGCACACCTCGTTTCCTTTCTATCTCTTTTCCCTTGCTCCGTTTACTTCCTTCCTCCTCCTACTCCAGGAGTCCTCCTTCTCCTGATCTCTCTCTCTCTCTCTCACACACGCACACATACACACAGCCTCTACACACACACCTCTTTGTCTCTTTCTCTCTTTCTCCCTTTCTCCCTTCTGTTTCGCTCTCTCTTTCTCTCTCTCTCTGGCTGGCTGGTGAATTCATTTTATCATGTTTGACTATTAGGCAAAAATGATAAAAATCTAGGAACTAGTTGAAGATTGTAAGGAGGAAGATCTAGATTCTAGAAATTTATATTTTTACCAAATAGCTCGACAGGATTGGGAGAACACCGCGTGAAAAGTGTGTCACAATAACAAACCTTTATCAAAGGCGGATTACCCGGTCGTTTGCTCAATGTTTTTTGTTTTTGGTGGATGGTCTAGCGGGGTTGAACCCGCGATATCTCTCTCTCTCTCTCTCT
>WBZZ01002547.1:0-2500 GCA_019918135.1 Paulinella micropora | reverse complement strand
TGTATGTAATGTATGTATGTATGCATGTATGTATGTATGTATGTATGCATGTATGTATGTATGTATGTATGTATGTATGTATGTATGTAATGTATGTAATGTATGTAATGTATGTAATGTATGTAATGTATGTAATGTATGTAATGTATGTATGTATGTATGTATGTATGTATGTGTGTGTGTGTGTACATGTGTGTCTATATATGTATATATGTATGTATATTGTATGTATGTGATAGAGAAAAACGCAGAGACCAACCAGAGGAACACGAGGCAAGCGGCCAGGGACATCATACAGGTATCTATCTATCTCCACCTACCTACCTATCTATCTATCCATCTACCTACCTTTCTATCTATCTATCTATCTATCTATCTATCTATCTATCTATCTATCTATCTATCTATCTATCTATCTATCTATCTATCTATCTATCTATCCATCCATCGTCATCTATCTATCTATCTATCTATCTATCTATCTATCTATCTATCCTATCTATCTATCTATCTATCTATCTATCTATCTATCTATCTATCTATCTATCTATCTATTATCTATCTATCTATCTATTTCTATCTATCTATCTATCTATCTATCCCTGGAGACGGTCTCTGCCACTGGCAACTCAGCCTAGGGTTCAGATCTAACTATCTCCTACAGTGACGATTTTGTGTCCGCCCTTAATCGCGCGCAGCGCAAGGGCTAAACAGGCAACCAACTCCTGACCATGGCTGATGAAGTCGGGGCGTGATGCAAAGAGTTGATGAAGTCGGGGTTGTAGAAAGGTAACTCACAACGAGCGTGAACTCCTGAAACTTCGACTTGCTCATGGCATCATCTCCTTAGGGCACGCGCTCCTGGGGAGTGTTCTAGTGTTGTCCCGTATAGTTCAAAAGGGGCTCGGCTACCTTTCGGCTTGAACTGGGCACAGACACCAACCACAGCGAGACAGTGGTTGGTGTGCAGCTTGGCCGGTGCTGAAGTTCTTGTCCGGGGGTAGTATAGGAGGCCATGGCTTTTCAAGCTAAGCCACGCCCATAGATTAAACATTAAACATATCTATCTATCTATCTATCTATCTATCTATCTATCTATCTATCTATCTATCTATCTATCTATCTATCTATCTATCTATCTATCTATCTATCTATCTATCTATCTATCTGTCTGTCTGTCTGTCTGTCTGTCTGTCTGTCTATCTATCTATCTATCTATCTATCTATCTATCTATCTATCTATCTTCTATCTATCTATCTACCTATCTATCTATCCATCTATCTATCTATCTATCTATCTATCTATCTATCTATCTATCTATCTATCTATCTATCTATCTATCTATCTATCTTTCTATCTATTGGCAACTCCAAACCCAATACACCGGTTCTGAGCAAGCCTTTCCTGTCCACCTTTGTGTCACTGACCTCCGCCCCGATATCGTTGTCTGGTCACTGTCTACCAAGATATGTATTCTGATCGAGCTAACGTGCCCGGTCGAGGAAAACATCCTTGACGCACGAGCCTACAAGACCAACCGATACAACAAGCTCAAATCTCAAATCGAGGACAACGGATGGACCTGCCACCTTCGACCAATCGAATGCGGGGCTCGCGGCATGGTATCGTTCTCTGTTCATCGATGTTTCCGCGCCTTGGGTTTTTCCCATCCCCAATCCAAATCCCTTTGCTTCAAGCTATCCTCCTGCGTAGCTCGTTGCTCTTTTGCGATTTATCGCTCCTGTGCAGTCAAAAATTGGACTAATCTTCCTCTAGTCCGTATTGGTGACTGCATTCCATCATAGCCGTCCAGTGTTGCATAGCCCGGGCTAGGTCCCTGCGGGGGTTTAGGCCTCATACAATGTCATCATTGTAGCTTGCGCAAGCTTACGGTGCTCAAAACACTTGGACTAACGGCTTCCTTTTCTTTCTCTTCTTCCTTATCCTCCCACTCTCCATTCCTAGATTGCCTTTTTCTTCAACGTCCTTCCTCCTCTTCTTTTTCCAGAACACAGTCTACCCGTGATTCCCATCCCGGACACATGCACAGTACACAAATTATTGTTTGATGTGAAACTGCGTTCCTTTGCAAGGACTACATTCCTTTGCGACATCTCATCTATCTATCTATTTATCTATCTATCTATCTATCTATCTATCTATCTATCTATCTACCTGTCTGTCTGTCTGTCTATCTGTCTACCTATCTACCTATATCTATCTATCTATCTATCTATCTATCTATCTATCTATCTATCTATCTATCTATCTATCTATCTATCTATCTATCTATCTATCTATCTATCTATCTATCTATCTGTCTGTCTGTCTGTCTGTCTGTCTGTCTGTCTGTCTGTCTGTCTATCTATCTATCTATCTATCTATCTATCTATCTATCTATCTATCTATCTATCTATCTATCTATCTATCTGTGAAACTGCGTTCCTTTGCAAGGACTACATTCCTTTGCGACATCTCATCCATATGTGACCCCGTCGC
>WBZZ01002546.1:117500-120542 GCA_019918135.1 Paulinella micropora | reverse complement strand
ACTCTAGGAGCTTTATACCAATCAGCCCATGGAAAGGACCGATGGCCTATGTACTCCCTAAATAATAATAATAATAATAATAATAATAATAATAGTAATAATAGTAATAATATATTATATATATATATATCAAATGGCAGCCTCCGCAGTTTCGTCTCCTTATCCTTTTCTTCTTACGATTAGTAAACATATGTGTATATCTTCTTCATGTGCGTGTGGATGTGTGCGTATTCCAGGGGCAGCCTACGCACTTTCGTCTCCTCCCTCTCCTCCTCCTCTTCCTCTTCCTCCTCCTCCCTACCCTTCTCCGTCTTCTCCTCCCCGATGCTGTCTCATGCCGCTGGGCTGAAACAGCTCACACAGTCTCAGGTCATGTAATCTAATGTAATGTAATGTAATGTAATGTAATGTAATGTAATGTAATGTAATGTAATGTAATGTCATGCAGCACGTCGTGTATGTTCCCAGCGTACCCGGCACGCCCTCTGCTCCCGGTACGACTACATATACATATAAAAGAATATATTATATTTATTTATTTTATTATTTTATTTATATGTATACGTCATACCCGGCACGCCCTCTGTGGCGCACTCACAACTCTCTGCCTTCTCGCCTGTCGATACATCTACACATACATACATAACTGTATTTACATATAGACACATGCATATTGTATTTACAGATATACACATAACTTTCACTACTCGCCCACCGGTACACCTACACCTACACACATAACATATTGTATTTATATACATGTACATATACATATGCATATACATTATACACGCACACCCTCTGTGGCGCACTCACAACTGTCTCTCTGTCTCTCTCTCTCTCTCTCTCTCTCTCTCTCTCTCTCTGCCTTCTCCCTGCCGCCATAGCTACACATACATACATACATGCACTCATATGCGTATAAATATATATATGTATATATATGCATATATATACATATATATTATATTATTATATAATATATATATATACATATACATATACATATACATATACATATACATATACATATGCATATACATATACACGCCCTTTGTGGCTCATTCACTCGCCTGCCGGTACATCTACAGCTACATACATACATACATACATACATACATACATACATACATACCCTTACATACATACATCTACATCTACATCTACATCTACATCTACATCTACACCTACACCTACACCTACACCTACTCATCCACATCCACACCCACATCCACATCCACATACACATACACATGTGCATATCCACCTGCAGACGCTATTCCTCCTCACTCGCCGACCTACGACCCGACTACACATACACATACACATACACATACACATACACATACACATACACCACAACATACACGTACACGTACACGTACACGTACACGTACACATACACGTACACGTACACGCACACACGTACTCGTACACGTACACATACACGTACACGTACACATACACATATACATACACGTACACATACACGTACACATACATATCCATTTTGATATAAGCATACATCCAAATATCCATACTCAGATACATATCCACATACATTTGCATGCGCATCTGCATGCGCTATTCCTCCTCCCTCGCCAGCCTACAATTCACATACATATACATATTCACATACAAATATACATATACATATACACTTGCATGCTCCCTCGCCGGTCTACACATGCACATACACATCAACACATTGTATACCCATAGTACATGCACCACTCAATCCCTGCTCTCACCTACCTACTTACCCCTGCCTGCCTACCTACCTTACATGTATACAAACATCCGTACACATGTACATATGCATCTCCATCTGCAGGTGCTCTTCCTCTCCCATCTCCGGGTTTCCCGCCTCTGCGTCTCTCCGCTAGTGCGTACAGTACTGCACAGCCTCCCGACAACGGGTAGCAGTAGCACAGTAGCATAGCATAGCATAGCATAGCATAGCATAGCATAACATTGCATAGCATAGCATAACATAGCATAACATGGCATAACATTGCATAGCATCATAGCATCGCATAGCATAGCATAGCATAGCATAGCATAGCATGACATAGTATAGCATTAGTATTAGCATTAGCATCAGCATTAGAATTAGCATTAGCATTAGCATTAGCATTAGTATTAGCATTAGCATTAGCATTAGCATTAGCATCAGCATTAGCATTAGCATTAGCATTAGTATTAGTATCAGCATCAGCATCAGCATCAGCATCAGCATGAGCATGAGCATGAGCATGAGCATGAGCATGAGCGCATTAGCACTAGCACATTAGCATGAGCGCAGTAGCATGAGCGCATTATCATTAGCGCAGTAGCATTAGCGCAGTAGCAGTAGCAGTAGCAGTAGCATGAGCATAGCATAGCATATCTATAGCATAGCATTGCATATATTATCATGGCATAGCATAGCATAGCATAGCATATCCTCCTCGTCTCTCCGCTAGTGCGCACAGTACTGCACAGCCTCCCGACAACAGCTGAATAGCAGCATGGCATAGCTTGCAAAACATACCACAGCATGGTCTAGAGCGTGGGGTAGCATACACACGTAGCATGTCCTCCTCCTGGCCTCTCCGCTAGTGCGTACAGGACTGCACAGCCTGCAGACACCGCGTCTTCCTCTCTCTCTACATATGTATACATATAATGTATACTCTACAGATGTGTAATACATATATTAATCTGTAAATGAATGCATTTACATATATGGAAATAGGACATATTGTATGATTGTGTTTATCTCTCTCTCTCTCTCTCTCTCTCTCTCTCTCTCTCTCTCTCTCTCTCCCTCTCTCCCTCTCTCCCTCTCTCCCTCCCTCCCTCCCCTAGCGTTGACCTCTCGGCCGATCCGCCGCCCCATGTTCCGGTCGATCCGCCACGAAGTGGGCCGGCCTGGCCTATCTGGTCCTGCTTCGCTGGCTTGGGTATCTCTGTGCTGGTCTGGACTACGGGCGCGCTGCTGTCTCTGCTGCTGTCGGCACGCTGGCCGCTGCTGGTGGTAACTACCTTAACCTACCTACC
>WBZZ01002546.1:92500-95000 GCA_019918135.1 Paulinella micropora | reverse complement strand
AGCCAAGCCCAGCCTAGCCTAGCCCAGCCTAGCCTAGCCCAGCCTAGCCTAGCCTAGCCTAGGCTAGTCTCTTCTCTACCTAGCTAGCTACCTAACTGTCTGCCTGCAGGTTTTGGACGCCTTGGTGGACCGTGGAGAGACCCCGCACCTCATTCTGATGGACTTGGACATGCCGGTCTATCCACCTGTCTATCTATGCACCTATCTTTCTATCCATCCAACCATCTTTCTATTATCTTTGCATCTATTTACATAATTATCTGTATTTATCCATTTATCTATTTACCTATCGGTTCAGGTCTGCGGTGGCATGGAGGCCACCACTCGTCTGAAGCAGCACCGCACCACGGTGGACCCCACCAGCGACCTACCTTTTGTGGTGGCGTGCACCGCCACCGTGATGGAGAGCTCGGAGCGCATGGCCTGGTACGTAGATAGTGCGTAGGTTGGTAGGTTGGTAGGTAGGTAGGTAGGTAGGTAGATGGGTATAGATGTATGCATGTTGTGTGTGTCTGTGTGCGCATGCAGTCTGGAGGCCGGCATGAGCGACGTGCTGACCAAGGTCCACCGACCTAGCTACCTATCTACCTATATATCTATCTATCTATCTATCTATCTATCTATCTATCCATCTATCTATCTATCTATCTACCTACGTACCTACCTACCTATCTACCTACTTACCTACCTACCTACCTACCTGCCTACCTATCTATCTAGCCCATCAAGCTGGACGAGCTGCGCGCTTGCTTGGAGAAGTTCGGCGCGCTCGCCTTCCCCACCACCGCCCAGAGTCTGCCGGCCGCCAACCCCACCAGCTTTCGAGGCGACACGCTCACCAACACCATGGGTATGCATGTATGCATGATATGCATGACATGTATGCTATGTCTGCTGTGTATGCTATACATGTTAGATATGATCTGTACGTGATGTATGTTAGTCTATATATCTATCGTTTCTGCCCATGGCTGCGTCCCCTGCGCATTTCTTACGTTATGTATATGTTCTGTATGTCGTGTATGTTACGTATCTATCGTTAGATGAGTGCCTGTCTCTGCCCATGGCGGCGTCGCCCGCGCATGTGTCGTGTACGCCATGCATGCTATGTATGCTTTGTATGTCATGCATGTTCTGCATCATCTTGTTAGGCGAGTTGCTGTCCGTGCCCATGGCCGCGTCACCCGCGCTGCCCAAGGCGCGCATCGCACGCACCAATGGTCCACCTAGCTACCTGTCTGACTCTATCTATCCATCTATCCATCTATATCTATCTATCTATCTATCTATCTATCTACCTACCTACCTACCTACCTACTTGCCTACCTACCTACCTATCTATCTATCTATCTATCTATCTATCTATCTATCTATCTATCTATCTGTCTGTCTATCTGTCTGTCTATCTATCTATCTATCTATTTATCTATCTATCTATCTATCTATCTATCTATCTATCTATCTATATATATATCTATCTATATATCTATCTTCTATCTATCTTCTATCTATCTATCTATCTATCTATCTATCTATCTATCTGTCTGTCTGTCTGTCTATCTACCCGACCTACCTACCTATCTATCTATCTATCTATCTATCTATCTATCTATCTATCTATCTATCTATCATCAGTTGATCTTATCACTTACTCTACGGAATGAACCAAGGCCACTTGAGGTGTCACTGACCCTCTCTTGGGCTTGATTTTTTTGAAATGGGTGCCATCTGTCGACAGACAGAGAATTAGGGGATGGTATGGGTGTGCTGGGCCCGTGGTGGGGTGCCTTTTGTGTGCCTAGCCATACGCCTATAAGTCACATGCCGAAATAGCGACGGGAAGCACAATCCTGTTCTCTCAGGGTGCCCTTTCTCGCTTGTTGAGCCCGGAATAAAACCCACAGTGCTCTGTCGGTTTATACTAGACTGTCGAACAGTCTCGAAACTCCATCTGCTTACTGGGCCCTCTGTAATGGAGGTGGGAGCTCGTTCTGCAAGGGGCGCTTTATGGAACGAGCCCTGGCCCCGCCTGGTACTAGGGAGCTTTGGTATTGCCTGTATCAGTCCCTTCCGTGCAAACATCACGGCTTAGCTGGGCATCGGGTTAATACTTTACCCACAGACTTCCTGGTTGACGAAATCAGAAGCTCCTTTTTTCTGACATTAGTCGATATTTCATCAGTTGATCTTATCACTTACTCTACGGAATGAACCAAGGCCACTTGAGGTGTCACTGACCCTCTCTTGGGCTTGATTTTTTTGAAATGGGTGCCATCTGTCGACAGACAGAGAATTAGGGGATGGTGTGGGTGTGCTGGGCCCGTGGTGGGGTGCCTTTTGTGTGCCTAGCCATACGCCTATAAGTCACATGCCGAAATAGCGACGGGAAGCACAATCCTGTTCTCTCAGGGTGCCCTTTCTCGCTTGTTGAGCCCGGAATAAAACCCACAGTGCTCTGTTGGTTTATACTAGACTGTCGAACAGTCTCGAAACTCCATCT
>WBZZ01002546.1:82500-87500 GCA_019918135.1 Paulinella micropora | reverse complement strand
TTGACTTTACCTACTTTACTTTACTCGCACAACCCCCCCCCCCCCCTCCCGCCTCCCCACCCCCCCTTCCCCCTCCCCACCCTCCCAGCAGCTGAGGGCATGGACAAGCTCTTGACTCTGCTGCAGGCTCTACACCAATACGGAACAAACGGCATATATATATATATATTTATATATATATATGTGTGTGTGTATATATATATATATGTATATATATAATATGTATATATATATATGTATGTATGTATGTATGTATGTATGTATGTATTATATACATATACATTATATATATATATATATAATATATATATATATGTATATATACATATACATATAATTTATATATGTATATATATGTATATATATTGCGTATATAGCTCTGCATGCGTAGTCAGTTGGTATGCGAATATACAAGATTGTGTGTTACGCTTGCATTACTCCGTACTCATGTCTCTCTTTCGCCTGTTTGGTGTCAGGACTCTCCACGTCTGTCCAGCCACACGCCGGCAGCAAGGTCCTCAGCCAACGCGGAGCTGCGGCTCAGTCTGTCAACGCCAGACAACCTGCGAAGCTCGCCCACTTCCCCGCACTCCAAGCTGTCCGCCGCTCCCGCGCTGTCGCCCATCGACAGCCGAGAACGACAGGTGCAAGAGAAAACTGTAACCTTTATATTATGTTATGTTATGTTGTTATTTTATGTTATGTTATGTTATGTTACGTTATGTTACGTTATGTTATGTTATGTTATGTTATGTAATGTTATGTTATGTAATGTAATGTAATGTAATGTTATGTTATGTTATGTTATGTTAATGTCATGTAATGTAATGTTATGTTATGTTATGTTATGTCATGTTATGTCATGTTATGTTATGTTATGTTATGTTATGTTATGTTATGTTGTTATGTTATGTTATGTTATGTTATGCTATGTTATGTTATGCTATGTTATGTTATGTTATGTTATGTTATGCTATGTTACGTCACGTCACGTTCCCGTTCCCGTTCCCGTTCGCGTTGCGCTGCGCTCTGTGTGGTAAGGTGAGCGTGTCGTCGGTCTCGGCCTGGGAGAGATGTGTGTTATGTAAGGTGAGCGTGTCGTCGGTCTCGGCGTGGGGGAAATGTGTTATGTGTGTGGTAAGGTGAGCGTGTCGTCGGTCTCGGCCGGGCCGGGCACCGCGCTGGGCCACCTGGAACAACACGAACAGGCAACGACCTCATCATTATATCTATCTATCTATCTATCTATCTATCTATCTATCTATCTATCTATTTATCTATCTATCTGTCTATCTATCTATCTATCTATCTATCTATCTAATCTATCTGTCCATCCATTTATCTATCTATCCATCCCGGACACATGCACAGTACACAAATTATTGTTTGATGTGAAACTGCGTTCCTTTGCAAGGACTACATTCCTTTGCGACATCTCATCTATCTATCTATCTATCTATCTATCTATCTATCTATCTATCCCTCCATCCATCTATCTATCTATCTATCTATCTATCTATCTATCTATCTATCCATCCATCCATCTATTTATCTTATTATCTAATCATCTTTTTATCTATTTATCTATCTATCTATCTATCTATCTATCTATCTATCTACGATATCTATCTATCTATCTATCTATCTATCTATCTATCTATCTATCTGCTTGGTTTTTTGAAATGGGTGCCATCTGTCGACAGACAGAGAATTAGGGGATGGTGTGGGTGTGCTGGGCCCGTGGTGGGGTGCCTTATGTGTGCCTAGCCATACGCCTATAAGTCACATGCCGAAATAGCGACGGGAAGCACAATCCTGTTCCCTTAGGGTGCCCTTTCTCGCTTGTTGAGCCCGGAATAAAACCCACAGTGCTCTGTCGGTTTATACTAGACTGTCGAACAGTCTCGAAACTCCATCTGCTTACTGGGTCCTCTGTAATGGAGGTGGGAGCTCGTTCTGCAAGGGGCGCTTATGGAACGAGCCCTGGCCCCGCCTGGTACTAGGGAGCTTTGGTATCGCCTGTATCAGTCCCTTCCGTGCAAACATCACGGCTTAGCTGGGCATCGGGTCAATACTTTATTCACAGACTTCCTTGGTTGACGAAATCAGAAGCTCCTTTTTTCTGACATTAGTCGATATCTCATCTATCTATCTATCTATCTATCTATCTATCTATCTATCTATCTATCTATCTATCTATCTATCTCCTATAAGTCATATGCCGAAATAGCGACGGGAAGCACAATCCTGTTCCCTCAGGGTGCCCTTTCTCGCTTGTTGAGCCCGGAATAAAACCCACAGTGCTCTGTCGGTTTATACTAGACTGTCGAACAGTCTCGAAACTCCATCTGCTTACTGGGCCCTCTGTAATGGAGGTAGGAGCTCGTTCTGCAAGGGGCGCTTTATGGAACGAGCCCTGGCCCCGCCTGGTACTAGGAAGCTTTGGTATTGCCTGTATCAGTCCCTTCCATGCAAACATCACGGCTTAGCTGGGCATCGGGTTAATACTTTACCCACAGACTTCCTGGTTGACGAAATCAGAAGCTCCTTTTTTCTGACATTAGTCGATATTTCATCCATCTATCTATCTATCTAGGAGCGTATACGCGTGCAGGAGCTGCGAAACTACATGGGTCCTATCCCTATCCCTATCCCTTTCCCTTTCCCTATCCCTATCCCTATCCCCATCCCTATCCCTATCCCTATACCTATACCTATACCTATCCCTATCCCTATACCTATACCTATCCCTATCCCCATCGAATCCTATCCTATCCTATCCTATCCTATCCTACCCTATCCTACCCTATCTTATCCTATACTATCCTATCCTATCCTATCCTACCCTACCCTATCCCTATCCCTATCCTCTCCTATCCTATCCTACCCTACCCATCCCTATCCCTATCCCTATCCCTATCCATCTTCCTATCCCAATCCCTATTCCTATCCCTATCTCTATCCCTATCCTCATCCCCTATCCCCCTATCCTCCTATCCCATCATCTTCCTATCCATCTTCCTATCCCCCTATCCCCCTATCCGTATCCCTATCCCTATCCCTATCCAATTCTATCCAATCCTATCCCTATCACTATCCAATGCTATCCTATCCATCCAATCCTATCCAATCCTATCCAATCCTATCCAAGCCTATCCAATCCTATCCTATCCATCCAATCTATCCAATCCTATCCTATCCTACATCCCATATCCTACATTGTATATCCTTATATCCTATATCCTATCCTGCTATATTCTACTATATCCTACATCCTACATCCTACATCCAATATACTAAATTGCACCCTATATCCAATATCCTATATCATATATCCCATATCCTTACTCTATCCTGCTATATCCTACATCCTACAAATCCTATATATCCTACATCCTATATCCTATATTCTATATCCTACATCATATCTCCTACATCCTACTACATCCTATATATCTAACATCCTACATCCTATCTCCTATCTCCTATATCCTATATATCCTATCTCTTATCTCCTACATTCTACTATATCCTATCTATCCCATCTGCTAGGGCTTCCTCTCAAGATCCATGCTTCCCTGATGAAGCAGCTGGCTAACGAACTTGGCGCGCAGATAGCAACCTGCGCGCTTGGTAGGTAGCTAGGTAGCTTGCTTGGTATAGCTTGCTTGCTAGCTAGCTAGGTAGGTAGGTAGGTAGGTAGGTAGGTAGGTAGGGAGATAGGATGCTCGCGTCGCTGATGAAGCAGCTGACTAAGCAACTCCACGCGCAGATAGCAACCTGCGCACTAGGTAGGTAGCTAGGTGGAATGCTAGCTAGGTAGGTAAATGGCTAGGTGACTAGGGAGGTAGGTAGGCAAGTGGATAGGTAGGTAGGTAGGTAGGGTAAGTAGGGTAGGTAGGTAGGTAGGTAGGTAGGTAGGTAGGTCTGTACAGATGTGTGTGTTTGTTGTGCAGTGTCGGCGCACTCGGTACACTTCCTGGGCCATGACTCAAAAGTAACATACATACATACATACTTACATACATACATGCATACGTACGTACGTACGTACGTACGTACGTACGTACGTACATACATACATATATGCATACATGCATACATATATACATATATACATACATACATACATGCATACATACATACATACATACATACATACATGCATGCATACATGCATGCAACCATGCATACATACATACATACATACATACATACATACATACATACATACATATATATATATATATATGCATGCATGTATGTATGTATGTATGTATATGTATGTATGTATTTATGTATGTATGTATGTATGTTATGTATGTTTTGTATGTATGTATGTATCTTATGTATGTAATGTCTATCTAGGTGCCGCTGCACGCGAGGGACGTGTTCGCGACCATCGTTCGCTCTTCTCAGCCCTGCGTGGTGCTGGACTCGGAGCAGGCCGACGCGCTCGCAGTGCCCACCATCTATACCTCGGGCAGGAACAAGGTTGCTTAGCTACCTACCTACCCTACCTACCTTTCTATCTATCTATCTATCTATCTATCTATCTATCTATCTATTTATCTATCTATTTATCTATCTATATCTATCTATCTACCTATCTATCCATCTCTGTCAGGTGCGGTTCATAGCGGGCGCTCCGCTGATCACGCTGGATGGTGTGGTGTTGGGTATCTATCTAACTATCTATCTATCTATCTATCTATCTATGTATGTATCTATCTATCTATCTATCTTACTGGGTCCTCTGTAATGGAGGTGGGAGCTCGTTCTGCAAGGGGCGCTTATGGAACGAGCCCTGGCCCCGCCTGGTACTAGGGAGATTTGGTATTGCCTGTATCAGTCCCTTCCGTGCAAACATCACGGCTTAGCTGGGCATCGGGTTAATACTTTACCCACAGACTTCTTGGTTGACGAAATCAGAAGCTCCTTTTTTCTGACATTAGTCGATATTTCATCTATCTATCTATCTATCTACCTACCTACCTACC
>WBZZ01002546.1:60000-70000 GCA_019918135.1 Paulinella micropora | reverse complement strand
ACGCCGTCGCCCACGCCCACGCCCACGCCGCCAGGCACCACGCCGTCGCCAGCGCCCACCAGACGGCTAGCGCAGAACGGGTACAGCGAAAAGAGGGAGGGAGGGGGGGGGGGGGGGGCTAATCTAATCTAATCTACTTGTTCACGTGCTGGCAGGGCCAACAAGTCTGCAGCCGTGTAGCATCGGCCGACCCCCCCCCCCCCCCCCTGCTCCCACACAGACAAGAAGACAGAAAAAACGCACACATACAATCGGCTAGCGCACCCTTCCAGCTCTACGCTTTATGTACTTTCTCTAGTATCGCTGCTTCAGGTGTATAATCAACATAAAAATGTAACATACACAGACCAAACAAAAAAAATTGTTTGTACTTTTATGTACAGCCATCCTACATACATACGATATTCATATCCTGTAGACATCATCTTCTATCATATGTAAATAAAATTCCCGTAGTTCAGTGGTAGGTATGTCTTAAACTATTGTGCATGTTTTTGGTGAAAACATCACGTTTGCGTTAAGACATTATTCAAGCAAACGAGCAATAATATTAATATGACCCGAAAAACAGCAGCACCAGAAACAGTGATAAGTAACTATCTACTTCCTCTCTGTCATTCGCTTGCTTATATGTAAATTCAACATAAGGGAAAAGTCCTTAGTGAGGGGTTTGACTTTTTTGAATTTATCAAATAAATTTCTTGAAATATTAATATTTCGCTATGGTGAGCATATGCTTATCTCAAGTTTAATAGTTGTTGAGAAATCAGTAATTGAAGTGAAAAAAAGCACCACTATGTGTGGAAAAAAATTCGGAAAACGACAGGTCGGGAGCAATTTTTTTTTCTATATCAATGTGGTTAAAAAATTAGTTTACCACCACGATTATGATTAAAGAATCTGTCTTTGTTTGTTATTTTATTAGCTTTTGAACCATCAAACGTTGTACAATACGTCTTAATAAATAATTTGATCGAATTTCGGAAATTTTTCAACATCTCTGAGAAACAGTGACAGTGTCGGCCGGAAAATGTTAGACCAGGTAGTATTAATATATTAACCGGTTAGTCAGTATGGTCCGGCATATGTAATGTGTGTCGTTAGAGCCATTACTTATGTCCGGCCTAGTATGTATTCGGGCCGTTCCCTTGGCGCCCTTTTCTCAATAAAGTTTCTACTGTAGGCCGCAGCTAGTATACGGCAGATTATCAAGTTATTAATAAGTTAGTCTCACAGGTTATGGAGCGTTGTAACGTGAACGCTTTAGGTCTGGTAGACTTTATTCACTTATAGCGTACGGTAGTGTCGGTGCGTGCGGAAGGCTGCTACCGAAAGTACGAACTGGTGTACGTGCGGAAGGCTGTCACCAAATATTTGAATTTGGTGTGTGTGCGGAAGGCTACCACCAGTCTGGTGTGTGTGCGGAAGGCTACCACCAGACACACGAGAAGAAGAACGAGAAGAAGAACTATAAAAAGCAGTGAGCAAAAGAAGAAGAAGAAGAAGAAGAAGAAGAAGAAGAAGAAGAAGAAGAAGAAGAAGAAGAAGAAGAAGAAGAAGAAGAAGAAAAAGAAGAAGAAGAAGAAGAAGAAGAAGAAGAAGAAGGATCATAGTAGAATAGGCAAGAGAAGAGTAGGATTCTCCTTCTTCTTCTTCTTCTTCTTCTTCTTCTTCTTCTGCTTCTTCTTCTCCTTGAGGAGGAGGAGGGGAAGAAGAAGAAGAAGAAGAAGAAGAAGAAGAAGAAGAAGAAGAAGAAGAAGAAGAAGAAGAAGAAGAAGAAGAAGAAGAAGAAGAAGAAGAAGAAGAAGAAGAAGAAGAAGAAGAAGAAAAAGAGCTGAGAAGAAGAAGAAGAAGAAGAAGAAGAAGAAGAAGAAGAAGAAGAAGAAGAAGAAGAAGAAGAAGAAGAAGAAGAAGAAGAAGAAGAAGAAGAAGAAGAAGAAGAAAATAATAATAAAATTGTACACACTCTAGAATCATTTATGCTTGCCGCCACCCTTTTCGACTGTAGAGCAGAATAATAATAATAATAATAATAATAATAATAATAATAATAATAATAATAATAATAATAATAATAATAATAATAATAATAATAATAATAATAATAATAATAATAATAATAATAATAATAATAATAATAATAATAATAATAATAATAATAATAATAGTGCTTCTCTGTCAATGGCTGATGCATTTCTGCACATGCGCCTCCATCGTCTCACCCGTGAGGGGAGTACGAAGAATTGACGATAAGCTCTAATGACACCCCCGCAAGGGCAGTTCCAACACTTCCAGACGGGCCGGTATGTTCAATGAAAATACTGGTCCAGATGGATCGGTATGTTCAATGAAAATACTGGTGGCACCGACGGGAATCGAACTGGCGACAGGGCCCAGATGGTAGAACTTGACCACTGGGCTATCACGGTGTCCAAATAATAATAATAATAATAATAATAATAATAATAATAGGCTTCCTCAGACTATAGCATCAGATCCAGATCCTGGACATGTGCCTCCATTGGGTCACCGGGGTCAGCCGATCCCAACGCATTGTCAGAACACCAAACAGACATAGCAGCAACAGCAACAGCAGGGGCAGATGGGGGCTGTGAAGTGCATGAAGAGCTAGATGCGAGGGTGTTAGCTGAAGAGAAGAACTCGGAGACACTACGCTGCGCTCCCGAACCCCTCTCTCTAGCCAGGACGTCCACACTGCGCGGACGGCCGCGCCGCGCAACATCAACGTCACTTGGGGCAGAGGGTGGGACAGAAGCTGATGGAACCTCAGTGAGGTCAATCACCTCCTCGCCCCCATCCTCCACCCCAAGCTCCTCCCTTTTACCCTCCCTAGCAGACCAACACTCAGACACATATGATCCAAACAACACATCCAACTTTGGAGGGGGACGCAACGCTGTAACCCCTAACAACGCAGCAAGCCTAAAGTTACTGCGGAAGCGCGACTTCCCCTGAAAAAACTTACAAAACAATCGTGATTGATCCACAGGCGACATATCATCCCAACCCTGCCGCACAGAGCCCTCCCGCTCCCGCCCAAGCAACACATCCTCCACCACAACCTCACCACCTACGACCTCATCACCCTCCTCACTCCCTCCATCCCCCTCAGCACCCCCCACAGCCATGCCACCGAGCCTCTGCATACTCAGCAACAGCTGCTTACGTCTCCCCTCATGCATGGGGCAATCCCATAAGAAGTGCGCAAGGGACTCATTGACATCATCATGACAACAGAAGCAGCGAGGGGACATGCCACTGACCAACTTGCTGCGGTACAACCGAAGGCGGTTGTTGCAGCTGAGCAACCTTCTCCGAAGCAGATTATAATGCGCATCATCAAGGGCTACCCATCTTGGGAACTCCTTAGTTCCAAAGACTTGTCTTAGGATGACTCGCAGGCCATCAGTAAGATCGCTGCCTGCCTCTCGCTTGTCCCACATCAGTTGCTGCACCATCTTGACGTCCTGCTGAAGGGCCCACTTGTCCACAGTCGAACACCAACCCTCGAGGTCCTTCTCTGAGCTATTTAGGAGCTCCTGAAGCCCTTGTTGTAGATCCATTGAGTCCCTGATAGCGCCTTCGGCCTCCGCAGTCCAGTCGGATTTGACTTGAGATGCGATGACAGGAAATCGCTTCTCCGGTAGAACACGCAGCCGTCCATAGAACTTCAGTTGCGCCGCCCGCCGCAAACGCTCCGCACTCAAAGAGCGCGCCAGAAAGAGTGTAATCCACTTGCTTGTCTTAGGGCTGATGCCGAGAATCATCCTCATGGGGCGCAGCATTGCAGCCTCCAGCTTGGTGAGCTGCGATACGGGGGCACGCCAGACATCGAAGGCGTACTTCAGCTTGGCCCCCACAAGTTGATTCCAGCACATGAGACGATACCTAGCTTGTATCTCACCTGCACACCACAAAGAGTACCAACCTGCGGTGGCGACTTCAGTGACACGCGTAGCCCGCAGGGCCTGCTCCTTCCACTTCAGGTCGTCGGTGATAACCACTCCCAGGTACTTGTACTGACTGGTGACACAAAGCTTCTGGTCGCGAAACCACACCACGGGCTCACCTCGCTCCCTGATACTTGGTCGTTTCGTCTTGCTCGACGTGTAAACGGGCATGATTTCCGTCTTGCCTGGCTTCAAGTTGACTTCCAGCCGGTAATCTTCCGCGAACTTGGCCACAACATTGACCATCTTCTGGAGCTCGGTGCGACTGTGAGCGATGAGGGCCACGTCGTCCGCGTATAGAAGTGCCTTGATGTCGTTCAGCCGCTTCACATCCGTGATCTTGAGGGCACTCGCCAGCCGATCACACAGCTCATCCATAAAGACGTTGAAGAGTGTGGGAGAGAGAGGGGACCCCTGTTGGACGCCTACACCCTCCAGTACTTCGGGGGTGAGTGCTCCATCAACTAGCACTTGCGACGAAGTCTGCTCGTAGCACCTGCGTAGCGTGCGCCAGAACTTGCCCCTTACACCCAGCTTCCAGAGCCTCTCAAATAGACCATCTCTCCAAACAGACGGGAAAGCCTTGCGTAGATCGACGAACAGAACATACGACTCCCGCTTCTGCTGCTGACGCCCCTTCAACCTCTGCCAAAGGGTAAAGACCTGATCCGTAGTGCGACGCCCCGGGCGGAAGCCTCCCTGCTCTGGACGTAGCTTATCCGGGCCATCCACGAAGAGCGTTAGACGAGTAGCTAATAAGGACAGATACAGCTTACCAAGGCAACTAATAATCGAGATATCCCTCCAGTTGTCAGGATCCGTAGGATCCCCACCCTTGGGGATATTGACGATGATTCCCTTGCCCCAAGCTTTTGGAGTCCTCTCGGCTTCTCGAATCCAGTTGAAGTACTGCGTTAAGTAGCCATTGATGTAGGCGCCGCCATACTTGAGCATCTCGTTCTTCACTTTGTCCTCGCCACAAGCTTTGTGGTTATTCAGGGCACGTTGCCTTGCAAGGACCTCCTCTTGCGTGAACGGCTTGTCCAGCTCTTCGCAAGTGTCTTCACCTACTTCGTGCTCTTTCATAGCCCGGGCCACCTCATCTCTGAAGCGATCGTTCCAGTGGAACTGCCGCTTAGCTTCGGCTTCCTCCCACTCCAACGAGCCTGCTTCTGCACAGCACTCCACCACAACAGCCGCACTTGCCGGATTTTCCCGTGGCTTCACCGAATTTTTCCGAAATTCCTCCCACCGAGCGACCTTTTCCGGCAGCGTACACGCCAGTGAGCCATCCTCCCTTTGCACCGGCGCGGAGACCTTCGTTCTGCGTGCCCCGCCAAGCCGCTTCGCGAGTAGCCAAAAGCGCTTTGAGGATTGCTCGCGTTGACATTTGACCGCTTCTTCCTGCACTTGCTTGAACGAGGCGGACTTCTTGGCCCGAGTTGCCTTCCGAATTTGCTTGCGGAGCCGTAGCCAATTCAGACGGGCTTCCGCATTCGATTCATCCCTCCTGTATGCTGCGTAGGCCTCCCGGCGCTGCTGAATGAGCTCCTTTAGCTCCCCGTCGAACCAATTGTTGGTGAAACGGGGTCGTATACATCTGGAGCCAAGGACCCGGTGCGCCGCCATTCGGAAGGACTGCGCCACTCGCTCGGTGACGTCATCTACCACCCGTTGGCTGTCGGCACCACCCGATAGGTCAAGCTCAGGCAGCTGATGTACTCCAAGCTTCTGTAGGCAATGCTGGAATACGTCATCGAACTTGTCGCGTAGATAATCCAGCGCTTGCTTCGCAGCGTGATCATTACCCGAGACACCAGCACCAATAAGCTTATCAACACGAAAGGACCTGTAAGGTTTCGCAGCCCGCTTTGGCCGGCGCTGGCCGCTCCACGTCAGTTCGGCCCATACTGCCTTGTGGTCCGTATCAAGATCATCTTCGCATACTCCGAACTTTGCTCCAGATGCCAAGCCAGGCGACGCGCAGATGTAATCGAGGAGGTGCTTGCCTGTGCCCATGCCGCGCTGCTCACGCCGGGACCACCAGTAGGACCCTTCCACTGGGCACGAGAAGCCGCTCAGATTTCGCAGTCCCGAAGCGACGAGGACAGCCGCGAGTCTCTTGCCGTTCTCCGAACGTACCGGTGCTCCCTTATGATCGACCTCCCCGTGCTGACCGACGATGCCCTCCTCTTTTCGGCTGCATGCCGGCCCGAGCTTCGCGTTGGCATCCGCCACCGTGACCACAAGACCTTTGGCTCCAAAAAAAGCTATAGCTGCCTGCCAGGCCGCATACGCCTCTGACGACTCTTCTTCCTGCGTTTCCTGGGGAAAGTAGCCGTTGCCCACATAGATATCGTGAGCGCCGGTAACACCCGAGGCGATACGCAGCCACACTTGCTGCCGGTGGTCGACGGGGGCTGACACCAGGTTGCAATACGGACCAAGGAAGTTAGCCACCGCGAATAGAACCCCACCCTTGCAGCGATTTTTCTCGCTGACCTCCGCAGGTTTTCCAAAAATCCGGAATCCATCCAGGCTGCATTTGGAAAGTTGCTTCTTGCCCATGCGGTGCTCCTGAGCCCCGATGACTAGCCAGCCCTCGTGCTTGTAGAATGATGCCCATTCCGCCGTGCCTACGTTGTCGTATCCCGTTTTACCCTGCCAGTTGTGACTCGCGACGAGTAGCTTGAAGCCGGTATCGAACTGCTTGGAGCGATGCTTCTTGGCTCGTTTCCGGACCCGACGGCCGCGCTTGGCTTCCGCCCTCGTGCTGCCCCCCTCTGCAGGTGCTTGCGCAGGTTGGTCCCCCACTGCACTGGCCGCCGAATGCAGGGGCACCACATGCACATCAGCACACTCAGACACACACTTAGGTGCATCGGCAGCCAATTCCGAAGACACCACCTGCACATCATCGACACATTCTTCATGCAGAGGCAAGACGCGATATCCCGTCGCAGCTTCCTCCTTCCGGACCGCCGCTTCCCCACGCAGATGGATGCGAATAAGCCTTCGGACACGTTCCCTGTCCCTGAACCTGCGCCCAAGGGCCACATTGACCCCTCTGCCGAAGAATTTGAGATGTTTGAGTTGCTGCAACGCCGTCTGCCTGCTGTCATCGTCCTCGTAGACCAGCTCCAGGTGACGAAACATTCGCTGGCCTTGCCACTCCATTACCGGGACCACCAGACCAAGACCGCTCATTTTGGAGGCGATCTCCTGTAGATTGGCGCGTTCTGAGAGCCCCCAGACAATCAGATTACGCCCGTCCTTGTCGTACCGATCTACCCGCCGGTACCGTCGAGGCGGCGGTGCCATCTGCCATATAGCGCCGCTCGCCTTATGTTGAAGCGCCGACCCGTGTGCCAGGTTTGGGGAGGAAGGATGAGGCGCAGCTAAGATAGCCTCTCCACGTTGTTCAGGAATTCCGTCATATACGCGAGCCCTCATCCTCCCATCCTGGGACATCGGGCCAGAGCCCGTCGAAGAGGCATTCCCACGGGGATTGTCCAGGTCTTCGGCGATTCTACCTTGTCCCATAAGGGCCACAGTGGTAGCTCCGTGCTTCGCGTATTTGTAATCCATTGAGTAGTAGACGGCCAATGTCGCTGGCCATCACCGCCGCGCCTCTTTACGCCGAGGAAAGCGCCCGTCCATGCAAATAGCATCGGCGGTATCTGCAACACACACTACACGCATTTCCGCCGGTGTCACTGGACGCTGCCGCGTCGCTTCGTGCCCTTCGGCGCCCGCCAGCACCCCCAGCGTCGCCAGAACCTGCCTCACGCACTACACACACTCTCCATCGCATCGCCAACGCCTCTACTCTCATGCCTTATGGACTTTCAGCTGCTCCTAACAGTACACATCATGAGGTACGGGTGTCCCCGAGTGGAGCCAGATCGGACGGCGTGCCGCTGAAACTCCTTCCCCCACGTGGGTATAGAAGGCGCGAACCTAGCGGTACCTATAGGGTCTTACAGACAAGTATAGTAATCCCAGCCGAAGCTGCTCAGTTAGAAATGCAACGGTGGAGGGTGTGAATGCATGGGGCAAGGCACGGCAACGCAGCAAGGCACTGGCAAGGCATTGGGACCGACTGAAGCCCCTCTCCAACGTGCGCTCATCATGTGTTCCAGTTAGGCAACCCCGAAGAAGCGAAGATAGGGAGGAGACAAAACCCAGATAGGGTGAAGATAGGATTAACATGAAGCCGAAATGGAGCCGAGTTGGAACAGGTCAACTCAGCCCCATCTCGGCTCAATGTGAATCCTATCTTCAACCCATCTCGGTACTGTTTCCTCCGAATGCTCACCTCAACAAGATCACCAAACCGGAACTGGAAGCCCCCAGGCATTTACTCGGCAGGAAATTCGGCGAAAATGGGCTAACCAGGAAACCAGACCCAAACCAACAGCCAAGAAAAACGAGCCAACCAACAATCCAACAGACAACCCCACAACCTGCCTGGCCGAACCCCTACCGAGTAAATGCCCAGTTGAGAGTTGCGCATATCCCGGTGACCGCCCTCCCCAAGCGGTCACCTTCGTGGGGAGAGGCCCAACCACCTCCTCTTCCCATGGAGTGCCATCTTGTGCACCCCTCCAGAATAATAATAATAATAATAATAATAATAATAATAATAATAATAATAATAATAATAATAATAATAATAATAATAATAATAATAATAATAATAGTGCTTCTCTGTCAATGGCTGATGCATTTCTGCACATGCGCCTCCATCGTCTCACCCGTGAGGGGAGTACGAAGAATTAACGATAAGCTCTAATGACACCCCCGCAAGGGCAGTTCCAACACTTCCAGACGGGCCGGTATGTTCAATGAAAATACTGGTCCAGAAATAGACCGGTATGTTCAATGAAAATACTGGTGGCACCGACGGGAATCGAACTGGCGACAGGGCCCAGAATAATAATAATAATAATAATAATAATAATAATAATAATAATAATAATAATAATAATAATAATAATAATAATAATAATAATAGTAATAATAGTAATAATAGTAATAATAATAATAATAATAATAATAATAATAATAATAATGATAATGATAATAATAATAATAGTAATAATAATAATAGTAATAGTGCTTCTCTGTCAATGGCTGATGCATTTCTGCACATGCGCCTCCATCGTCTCACCCGTGAGGGGAGTCCGAAGAATTGACGATAGGCTCTAATGACACCCCCGCAAGGGCAGTTCCAACACTTCCAGAGGGACCGGTATGTTCAATGAAAATACTGGTCCAGACGGACCGGTATGTTCAATGAAAATATTAATACTGGTGGCACCGACGGGAATCGAACTGGCGACAGGGCCCAGATGGTAGAACTTGACCACTGGGCTATCACGGTGTCCAAAATAATAATAATATTGCTGTTGACATTCAAGACAACAAAAAAAATTGATTTTTCTGTTTTGGTTGGAATTTCAGTTTTGGTTGGAATTTTGATTTTGGGTGAAAATTTGAATTTTTCAAATTAACTGCTATATTCGTCCGCAAAATATCGTAAATTTTCGCGAAATGTTACCGTTAAATTTGAAAATTTGAATTTTTGTCACAAAAATGAAAAACTGTCACAAAAATGAAAATCTGACACAAAAATGAAAAACTAATTTTTGTTGTTGTCTTGAATGTCAACAGCAATAATAATAATAGTAATAATAATGATAATAATAATAATAATAATAATAATGATAATAATAATAATAATAATAATAATAATAATATAATAATAATAATAATAATAATGATAATAATGAGAAACCGTCTAGACATGTAACTCGGAATCGAATTCCATTCAAGTCAGTCTGACAAACGCGGTGACCAGTGCCGTCCACATAGTTTTCAAGTTCGAGGCGTGCCTGACCGTTTCAAATTTCGGATTCTCCTTTTTCAAAGTTCAATCAGTTATTAATACACAACGAGTCACGTTTGCTGCACCCCGCTTCTTATCTTTTCATCAGCCACAATGTGTTGAGACTGAACCTACTAGT
>WBZZ01002546.1:0-40000 GCA_019918135.1 Paulinella micropora | reverse complement strand
GCATACACATACATACATGTATACATACATACACAACATACATACATACATACATACATGCATACATACATACATACATACATACATACATACATGCATACATAGATACATACATACATACATACATACATGCATACATACATGCATAGGTACAAACATGCATGCATACATACATACATACATATGTACATACATGCATGCATACATACATACATACATACATACGTACGTACGTACGTACATACATTGCATCATTACATACATACATACATACATACATACATACATACCATACATACCATACATACCATACATAGCATACATAGCATACATAGCATACAAGCATACATAGCATACATACATACATACATACATACATACATACACACACACATACATGCATACATACATACATGCATACATGCATACATGCATGCATACATGCATGCATGCATGCATACATACATACATGCATACATACATGCATACATACATACATACCTACATGCATGCATGCATGCATGCATACATACGAGCATGCATGCATGCATGCATACATACATACACATACACATACACATACACATACACATACATACATACATACATACATACATGCATACATGCATAACATACATACATACATACATACATATGTACATGCATACATACATACATACACACATACATACATACATAACATACATAACATACATACATACATACATACATACATACATACATACATATGTACATACATACATACATACATTCATACATATGTACATACATACATAAATACTTACATACATACATACATACATACATACATACATACATACATACGTACATACATACATACATACATACATACATACATACATACATACATACGCATACATACATACGCACATACATACGTGCAGAGGACAGAGACAGAGAGACGCAGAGGAAGAGAACGATTGAGGTAGATATTGCCGTTTCTTGGCAACTAAAGCAGACCTTTTCGAAGTATGGGTCTTGTCCAGGCAGTATGGATGGCTGCAAGGGAGTGAGATTGAGGTTGGCTTGCATGTAGACCATAAGCTGCTCTTGAGAGATCTCCATAGCTTTTGCCATACGCGATAACTGTCGGCTCGAAGGGTAGAAACCGATTCGAGTATCGTGTGAACTTGCACCACCAATACCCACATGAGAGGTAGGTGTCACGGGGTAAGCCGATCCATCCTGTAGCTTTACCTCGAACGCTTCGCTGAAGCTTGCCCAGTTATCATACCAAGCGGGCAATCCTGGGTTAGGTCCTTCTGTGGAAAGATAATCTCCGCCTCGGTCCACCAGCAAGACTGTACCAGGAATGTTTGCTTCCTCCATCCATTTCGCAAATAAGTAGGCTGCCGTGCAACCTCCTGCTCCTCCGCCGACAAAAATTGCAGCGAATTTTTCGACAGCATCTAAAATTAATGAACTATCTTCTTCTTCATGTTCTGATACTTCTGCTGGTAAACTTCTGCTACGTTCTGCCTCTATTTCCCACCATGGTGAAGGGCATAACGACGAAAGCAGCCCAACGCCGACCCACCCTGCACTTCCTCGCTGCAAACGCCTCCAATGAATAGAACAATCACAAGTCAACTTCCATCGTAATCGAGCACCGAAGTTCCTCAGAAACGACACGTACTGTTTATGCATGTATCTTATCAGAATAGTAGTAGCTACAGCAATAGTGAATCAGGCGCCAGTGGTTTCATCAGACTGAAGAGGGTCAAACTTCCTGACAACAACGTAAGAGGGTCAAACTTCCTGACACCAACGTCAAAAAAAGCCCAAGAATTAGATGGGCAAACAAGCGGCACGGTTTGTTTCACCACTTGTTGCCACAGGATGGAACCAGCAATTTTGATCATTTGTACTATACTACTATCTACTACTACTACTACTACTACTACTACTACTACTACTACTACTAGGCCTAGGCCTTCGGTTTAATGAAGTTAACAATTTAACCTCTGGTCGATCCATACAAATCGTTAGCTCAAGAGCTATTGATTTAACTAGATGGTGACCTACGTCTCAAGTTATTAAAGGTAATGAGAAATTATCAAAATATTAAAGTATTAAAATAAAATGACTTAGATTAAAAATATTAAAATAAAATAATAATGTATGCTATCTCCTGCCAATTGCTGAGCCAAAAGGCCATGTGCATCCAGTCCTCCATTCCATAAGGAAAGTCTCCACACCAATCGGTGGAATAAAGGAAGTGACGGCATAGAACATTACTCTAGGAGCTTTATACCAATCAGCCCATTGAAAAGGACCAATGGCCTATGTACTCCCTTAAAATAAAATAACAATAATAATAAGAATAATAATAATAGTGCCTCTCTGTCAATGGCTGATGCATTTCTGCACATGCGCCTCCATCGTCTCACCCGTGAGGGGAGTACGAAGAGTTGACGATAAGCTCTAATGACACACCCGCAAGGGCAGTTCCAACACTTCCAGACGGGCCGGTATGTTCAATGAAAATACTGGTCCAGAAATAGACCGGTATATGTTCAATGAAAATACTGGTGGCACCGACGGAAATCGAACTGGCGACAGGGCTCAGATGGTAGAACTTGACCACTGGGCTATCACGGTGTCCATAATAATAATAATAATAATAATAATAATAATAATAATAATAATAATAATAATAATAATAATAATAATAATAATAATAATAATAATAATAATAATAATAATAATAATAATAATAATAATAATAATAATAATAATAATAATAATAATAATAATAATAATAATAATAATAATAATAATAATAATAATAATAATAATAATAATAATAATAATAATAATAATAATAATAATAATAATAATAATAATAATAATAATAATAATAATAATCATAATAATAATAATAATAATCATAATAATAATAATAATAATAATAATAATAATAATAATAATAATAATAATAATAATAATAATAATAGTGCTTCTCTGTCAATGGCTGATGCATTTCTGCACATGCGCCTCCATCGTCTCACCCGTGAGGGGAGTACGAAGAATTGACGATAAGCTCTAATGACACCCCCGCAAGGGCAGTTCCAACACTTCCAGACGGGCCGGTATGTTCAATGAAAATACTGGTCCAGAAATAGACCGGTATGTTCAATGAAAATACTGGTGGCACCGACGGGAATCGAACTGGCGACAGGGCCAATAATAATAATAATAATAATAATAATAATAATAATAATAATAATAATAATAATAATAATAATAATAATAATAATAATAATAATAATAATAAATAATAATAATAATAATAATAATAATAATAATAATAATAATAATAATAATAATAATAATAATAATACTATATCTGAGGCGTACTGATGCAGCTAATGGCATATCCTCAACGGACATAAGCCTCCAATACCCTTGTTCGAGGTCCTCCACCCCCCCGTGTCAGTCTCTCGCCTGATGATCGGGGCCACCGATGGAGCTCCTGAGGGCAAGACTGCACTAAGCCGAGGTTATTCCGCAGTCCCAGCAACCTCTTGCAAGACGTCACCGAATGTGCAAGTGCATACACCAAGCGCGGTTGCTAGAGCTGCCTCGAAACCCCACCCATAACAATCTGGTGTCTGCTGGGTCCTGGGCTATCAACCAGCATATGCGGAGTTTAAGATCTTTTACGCGCGCAACGACCCTCCTCCCCAGCATCTACCACCAAAGGGTTATGAGTTGGCGTCACAGTTTAACGCCTTGAGGCCATTGGGCTGGAACTCTGTTTAGCAAGTGTGACTAGGTTTTTTCATCGGGATTTCCCTCAAATATGTCACAGTCAACACTCCAAGGCAGATTTACTATATCTGAGGCGTACTGATGCAGCTAATGGCATATCCTCAACGGACATAAGCCTCCAATACCCTTGTTCGAGGTCCTCCACCCCCCCGTGTCAGTCTCTCGCCTGATGATCGGGGCCACCGATGGAGCTCCTGAGGGCAAGACTGCACTAAGCCGAGGTTATTCCGCAGTCCCAGCAACCTCTTGCAAGACGTCACCGAATGTGCAAGTGCATACACCAAGCGCGGTTGCTAGAGCTGCCTCGAAACCCCACCCATAACAATCTGGTGTCTGCTGGGTCCTGGGCTATCAACCAGCATATGCGGAGTTTAAGATCTTTTACGCGCGCAACGACCCTCCTCCCCAGCATCTACCACCAAAGGGTTATGAGTTGGCGTCACAGTTTAACGCCTTGAGGCCATTGGGCTGAATAATAATAATAATAATAATAATAATAATAATAATAATAATAATAATAATAATAATAATACTATATCTGAGGCGTACTGATACAGCTAATGGCATATCCTCAACTGACATAAGCCTCCAATACCCTTGTTCGAGGTCCTCCACCCCCCCGTGTCAGTCTCTCGCCTGATGATCGGGGCCACCGATGGAGCTCCTGAGGGCAAGACTGCACTAAGCCGAGGTTATTCCGCAGTCCCAGCAACCTCTTGCAAGACGTCACCGAATGTGCAAGTGCATACACCAAGCGCGGTTGCTAGAGCTGCCTTGAAACCCCACCCATAACAATCTGGTGTCTGCTGGGTCCTGGGCTATCAACCAGCATATGCGGAGTTTAAGATCTTTTACGCGCGCAACGACCCTCCTCCCCAGCATCTACCACCAAAGGGTTATGAGTTTGCGTCACAGTTTAACGCCTTGAGGCTATTGGGCTGGAACTCTGTTTAGCAAGTGTGACTAGCTTTTTTCATCGGGATTTCCCTCAAATATGTCACAGTCAACACTCCAAGGCAGATTTACTATATCTGAGGCGTACTTATGCAGCTAATGGCATATTCTCAACGGACATAAGCCTCCAATACCCTTGTTCGAGGTCCTCCACCCCCCCGTGTCAGTCTCTCGACTGATGATCGGGGCCACCGATGGAGCTCCTGAGGGCAAGACTGCACTAAGCCGAGGTTATTCCGCAGTCCCAGCAACCTCTTGCAAGACGTCACCGAATGTGCAAGTGCATACACCAAGCGCGGTTGCTAGAGCTGCCTCGAAATAATAATAATAATAATAATAATAATAATAATAGTGTATCTCCTGCCAATTGCTGAGCCAAAAGGCCATGTGCATCCAGTCCTCCATTCCATAAGGAAAGTCTCCACACCAATCGGTGGAATAAAGGAAGTGACGGCATAGAACATTACTCTAGGAGCTTTATACCAATCAGCCCATGGAAAGGACCGATGGCCTATGTACTCCCTAATAATAATAATAATAATAATAATAATAATAATAATAATAATAATAATAATAATAATAATAATAATAATAATAATAATAATAATAATAATAATAATAATAATAATAATAATAATAATAATAATAATAATAATAATAATAATAATAATAATAATAATAATAATAATAATAATAATAATAATAATAATAATAATAATGATAATAATAATAATAATAATAATAATAATAATAATAATAATAATAATAATAAAATAGTAATAACAATAATAATAAATATATATGGAATTAACAAATATATATATATGTATAATACAAATATAATAATAATACAAAATCTATGATAGGCCTGATCATATGTATTTCCTTTTTGTCCTATAAATATTTTTAAAAAAATAACACAAAAAACATGTGATAGGCCTGATCATATGTATTTCCTTTTTGTCCCGATCAGGACCGGTCGGGTTAGTAATGCCATTTTAGTACTGTCATATTAGCATTAGACGTGAATATTCACGATCAGCCAAATTATACGTGTTTTGCGGTGTAACTGCATTTTTGTGGTCGTTGGTTGCACCAGGTGGCACCGTGTGATACGGGCGAAAAAGGCAGTAGTTGTGGCAATTTCGGTAATGCCGAAATGTCCTTGGGTGGTGCCCCTTTCGGCCGTATCACACAGGTGTCACCATTCACCACTTTTTTCAGACCATAGTTTGAGACATCTGCCACTGGTCTGGCCCCTGCCACCTGGGGGGAGGGAGGGTTTTTTGCCCCTTCCTGAAAAGTTGTGGATAAACTTCCCGACTTCACGTCTCATAGCCACATTTTGTGGTGGAAATTCACGGTAAAAGGGCGAAAAGGCAGTAGTCTCTGCAAATTCGGCAAAATGCAGAAATGTCCCTGGGTGGTGCCCCTTTCTTCCTTATCACCCCGGTTGCACCATTCACCACTTTTTTCAGGACATAGTTTGAGACATCTCCCACGGGTCTGGCCCCTGCCACCTGGGGGGGAGTGTGGCTTTTGCACCTTCCTGAAAAGTTGTGGATAAACTTCCCTACTTCACGTCTCATAGCCACATTTTGTGGTGGGAATTCACTGTCAGCCCAAATACGTGTGTTTTGCGGTGTAACTGCATTTTTGTGGTCACCGGTGCCACCGGTGAAAAATGCAATAGTTAGGATGATTGCGGCAGTGCCGAAATACCCCTGGGTGCTGCCTTTTTCGGCCGTATCACGCAGGGCGGCGCCGGGTGGCATTGTTAGGTGAAAAACACCTGATTTTTCTAGTGGCATGATTCTGGATTTTTTTGACGACCGAACTTTGCTGCCTTCTCCTGCGGCCGCCCGTGGTCCGTTTTGGCTGGGACAAGTGGCGTTCGACGCGCCAGGTCGAAATCTACCTGAATCTGCCATAAAAGTTTTTTTGGTGTGGGGTGCCACCTGACCCCACCCACAAGTGAAAATCCCCTTATTTGTGCAGTGTGCACCAGACACTAATTTTTTTTTTTTGTGCATAGGCCCAAGGCTCCTGCTTCTCGCAGTCCGAAAAAGCCGCGAATGATTCGAAGTGCTCGCACCAAGAGGGGTGTCGGTGTCACTGCCTGTCCGAGCAGAGCTGCAGCGCACAATGTGGGCGGCTCTGCAAAGATTGCTACTCGCTCCGCCACCAAGGCTGCAGCGCCCAATGCGGGCGGCCCTGGCTGGAAGAGCAGTAAGGCGCTGCCACCGCCCCCTCCTGGTCGCACGCGCCGAGAAATGACCACGCCACTGGACCGCGGCATCAGCCAGAAAAAGGCTCAGCCCTCGTCCGCCGCAACCAAGCGGAACAGGAAAAAGAAAGAGAAGAAAGCGAAAAAGAAAGCCAAGAAGATGTCAGGAGAGGAGATGGCCTGCCTCCGCCTGGCAATTGAGTACAACCACGTGGCTCAGCTTGGCTGTGACAGCAGTCACGTCGGAGAGCCGCCTTATGAAGGGCCCGAGTCCGATGCCTGGGACCGTCTACAAGAACTCTCGGCCGAAGACTTGAAGCGAGAGTCAGAGCATGCCAAGGGGTCCATCCGCCAGGAAGTGATGCTCCCCTGCAAGGAGAGCTTCTTGTGGCTTGCCTACAACTGGGGAGACCAGCCGCATGCTCCGACCCCCTGCCTGGAGGACATCAAGGTTGATTTAGACACCGACTCGTTCATCATCGCGTTCCCTGGCAAAAAGGAACCTCTGCGGAAAAAGCCCGTGCAGGAGCTCATCCCCATCAAAGTGTTTCGGGACGAGTTTAAGGGCCAGCCGGGCAGGGAGCGGGACCACGAGGAGCGCCAGCACATGGTTCATGCCTGCATCAGCCGGGCGGGCTTGCGCAAAACGAACTGCCTGAAGCAGGATGTGTACTGGCCGCTGGGCAGCGGTGCCAACGACGACTGCCCGGCGCCCTTCCCGCGTGGCGACCTGTATCGCCTCTCCGCGCGCTCCTCGGGCCGATACTACTGCGTCCAAGACTCATTCTTCAACGCGTTGGTCGCCGCGGGCTGTCAGCCGCCCAGCAAGTACCTCGCCCTCTTGCACGCAAAGCTGAACGGCTACTGCGAAGTCCAGCAGCTCATCGATTTTCTCGGCGACTGCTTCCGGTGCTTCGACACGGGCTCACTCTACTCTCTGCGCCCTCTCAAGAAGGCGAGCTGGTACGACCTGACCCGCAAGGGCAGCGACCTTCGTAGCATCTTTCTCGTTGGCGGCTGGGCCCACACGGTAGCAGTGGACACGAAGAACGGTCTTTTGCTGAACGTGGCCAGCCATTTCGCCCTGGCTCTCACTCAACAGAATCTCGTGGCCTCCCGCATCTTTGACGGGCCCGTCTCCGTCTACCGCCTCGTCGCCAAGCAGGCACCCGCACAGCCAGCCTCGGTGTAAGCAGTGGACACGCTTGCTAGCTTTGACACCCAGTTCTGTCTTTTTTCATTAAAGGAAAACTTACCGTTAAAAAAACACTTGCTTCCCTTGAGACATCTGCCACGGGTCTGGCTCCCTGGCTCCCGGGGAAAGGTAACTTTTTGCATCCTCCCCAAAAGTTGTGGATAAACTTCCCGACTTCACGTCTCATAGCCACATTTTAGGGCGGAAATTCACGGAGAGTAGGAAATTTACCGCAAAACGAAAGAAAATCCCTTTCAGTTTCCCTTGGAGTTTGAGACATCTGCCACGGGTCCGGCCGCCGCCCAACCCCCCGGGGGGGGATTTTCCTGGATTTTTAAAAATAGATTTTCAAAAAAATGTCTGTTTTTTGTCTCAAACTCTATTAATTTGTCTCAAAAGGGAGATTGAAGGGGGTGAGGGGGTGGCCCCATTCGCCGCTCGCCTCCTCTTTCACAGGCTGTCTCAACCCTGTCTCAAGGCGCCGGCCTTGCCTGTGCGATCTTTGGCCTTTTTTAGGGGGGTCTGAGACGTATGAGACACTTTTTTTAATTTTTCAAAAAAAAATTATTAAAAAAACAGAAAAGGAGGGAGGGGAGGGGGGTGGGGTGTTTTGCGGATGGTGGCAGATGTCTCAAAAAAATGCACAGGGGAGGGAGGGAGGAGGGGGGGGGGGGGGGGGCTTTCCGACAGGGTGAGGGGCCGGGGGGGGGGGGGGGTTGCTTTTCCGACAGGCGGCGCTGGCCGAGCAGTAAAAATAATTAAACTTTTTTCCTCTGGTTCTGTTAAATACGAAATGTTAGCCGTCTGTCCTACCTGTGGTGCTTGCTTCTTTGAAGCCAGCTTTACTGGACGGGGACCGGGAAAAGAGGCGACCCCAAGGATCTTGCATCGCTCGTCTGCAGACCCTATGGCGACGGCGCCTGCATCAACCCCGCGCGAGACGTCCCCGGCGGAGACACTTGGGCGGAGCGGATGCGCTTCGTGGACAATTTCCTGGACGAGATGCTGTAAATAATTAAAAAACTTTTTCTCGTAGTCTACTAAACTAGCAAGGAATGGAGGTAGCCAGGTCCTACAAGCGCCGTCGTCTGGACGGTGCGACCGACGACTTTGTGCTGCCGGTCGACGGGCAGAGCGGCGACGTCCTTGTTTCGGACGGTGACGGGGGCGTGAGATGGCCAGCGGGCGGAGTGGCCGCGAACGACGCGGTAGCGCTTAATACTGCTCACAGACTGACTACTTCCGGGAACCCGCACTTGGTTGATCTAGCCGATCTGATCACCTTGACGCTGGACACCGAAGCCAAAACTAACCAGCCGGCCGGGATGACTTCCAACAGCTCCGCTGGCTTTGTGGCCTCGGCCTCTAGCAATTCTGCGCAAGCCTACCTAGCTTTTGACAGCGACTTCTCGACCTTGTGGGGCACCACTGCGCCCGACAGCTACAGCGGCAACAACTACACCGCCATGATCGAGACGATGGTCGATAATCTCCCTGTGCCTGGCGCGTGGCTCCAGCTTGATCTGGGCCAGCACGCCAAAGTCGCTGCTTATCACTTCACGTCTGCGGGTGCTATTACCGCGCCCAGGGACTGGGTAGTCGTTTATAGCGCTGACGGCAGCCGGTGGTTCACTTGGGACAGCCAGACGGCCCAGACCTTTGTAGGCGACAGCCTGCGCACGTTCACGCCTGCGACCGCGGCCGATTACGCCAGGTACCTGCGCGTAATCTGCACTAAAAACAACGGGGCGGGAGTTTGGTACATGCGGAGCCTGGCCTTCGACTACCAGCTGTACAATGCCGGCTGCATCGAGAACACTAGTTATCCGACCAAGGCCTCGCAGCTGGCGCCCAAGGCGTACGTCGACCACCAGGTGGCAGGAGCAGTGAAGTTCCCGTCGGTCATGCCTACCCAAAACGACTGTGTCGTGACCATGGACCCAGACTGCTCGATCTTTGCGGTCAAGGACAGGACGCTCAAGCAGCCGTCTTTGGCTCCTAGCGGTAATGGCGCGATCGTGCTCATGGACACCGACTTTATGGTCACGACGATCCCAGACACTCTCGCGAGGCTGCCTAACCCCCTGCCCGCCTCGACCGCACAGCTGGTGACGGTCGATCCAGACGGCGTGCTAGGCCTGAGCGGCCAAGTAAGCTCGTCGACGCTCACGCTGGCAGGGGCTGGCGGCAACAGTACGCTTTCCGCGCCTGCTACTGGCTCCGTCGCGCTCAAGCTGCCTGTGGCCCTGCCCAGCGCAGGCACCAAGCAGTTCGTCACGCTCGACAGCGCGGGCCAGTTCGCTACCGGTGCCATTGGCTTCCAAGGGGGAGACAGTGTAGCAATCGGGACTTCCGCGGGCGACGGACAGCAACCATTCGCAGTCGCGATAGGCACTCAGGCAGGCGCGAGTGGACAGGGCCAGTTTGGAGTTGCTGCTGGCTACCGGGCGGGATACTCTGGCCAGTCGGATCTCGCCGTCGCGATCGGTGCCTACTCCACGGAGAGCACACAAGGCAATTCATCAGTCTCTGTCGGTCCCTATGCTAGTACGCTCGGCGTACGGTCGGTTGGGATCGGCAGTACGGCTATCACGGGTGCTGCCGCCCAGGAATCGGTCGCAATAGGCTACAGAGCAAAAGCAGCGACATCCCACTCGATTGTACTGAACGCCACGGGCGCTGAATTAGTGTCCGCTAGCACCGATGCTGCGTATATCAAGCCGCTGAGGTCGGGCGTCGATTCTACTGCCAGCGAGAAGGCGACACAGTGGAACAGCACGACAGGCGAACTCACCGCCTCTAAATTTACACTCCCGCTTTCGCTGCCCGCCAGCACGTCACTCGTTTCCCTGACGAGCGCGGGCCAGGTAGGTGCGTCTGCGCTCAAGGTACCGGCGTCACTGCCTGGCAGCACGTCACTGTTGACACTCGATTCCGGTGGCCAGCTCGCGACAGGGGCTGCTAGCTCGCTGTCACTCAGCGGGGCTGGAGGCACCAGCACGCTTTCCGCTCCTGCCTCTGGTTCCTCTGCACTCAAGTTGCCGGCCGCGTTGCCCTCTACCGGACAGACGGCCCTGGTCACATTAGACAGCAGCGGCAACTTGGGCACTGGCGCCGCGAATTTGCTAGCGCTGGTAGCTTGGGACCCCTACACATTTCCTGTGTTCAGCAACTACACTTACGGCAGCACGTGGACAGCGACAGTGAGCAGCGAAGAGGTCGGTTCCTGGCAAGCCTGGAAAATGTTTGACAACGTCACTGCCGGAGATACAGGCTGGGTCAGCAAGAACTACTACACGTATCCAGCAGGGGATTACGATGTGGCGGGCGCGGGCGCGAACGCACAAACCACCAACGGGATACAAGGAGAGTGGTTCCAGCTGCGTCGCTCTGATGGTGCGCGGATGCTGCTGTCGAGTTTTGATTGGTACCCTCGTGTTTATGTCGGGGATTCAACTGGATTATATGCAACCTGGCCAAAAAGTCTTACGGTACTAGGCTCGAACGACGCTGCCGACCCTCCCACTAACTGGACGGTGCTGTACCAGAACACCAGCATCTCTTCTTGGGCAGTAAATGAGGTTTCGAGGACGTTTACATTCACCACTTCGTATACAGCTACTAATTACTTCAGAGTCCATCGCTGGGTCATCGAAAAGATCTACCCTGGAGGAAACAGTGCAGCCCGCTGGGTACGTTGCGCAGAGCTGAAACCTAACTTTGCAGCCGCTGCTGCCAGCTCGTTGTCACTCAGTGGGGCTGGAGGTACCAGTGCACTTTCAGCCCCAGCTTCCGGCTCTTCTTCGATCAGGCTACCAACCGCCCTGCCTGGCAGTACGGCGCTAGTGACACTCGACTCCGGTGGCCAGCTCGCGACAGGGGCTGCTAGCTCACTGTCACTCAGCGGGGCGGGAGGCACTAGCACCCTTTCCGCTCCGGCGTCCGGCACCTCTGCACTCAAGCTGCCGACCGCTCTACCAAGCAGTACTAGCTTGGTGTCGCTGGGCTCCGACGGCGCGCTGCTGTACGGGGACCAGGCTATCTCTCATGGTCTGAGCCTTGTAGCCACTTCGTACGTGAAGAAGCCCGACAGCATGGCGAGTAACAGTTGGAACGGCCTGGTTGCGAGTGCGTCCACTGCCGGGAACGGCAACGCGTACGACGGCTTCAACACGGGCTCAAACTTTTCATGGCAGAGCAACACTAGTACCTACAATGCCACGAGCGGCGCCTAGACTTCCAGTTCCAGCAAAACGTTTTCGGCGTAGTGTACCCCGGAGAGTGGCTCCAGCTAGATTTTGGCACTGGGGTCGTCCTGCAACAGTACTACCTGCAAGCCCAGTCCAGCGGTCTGGATAAATCGCCAAAGACTTGGCAGGTGGGCACGTCGTTGGACGGCACTACCTGGACGCTGTGGCACACTAGCTCGTACACCTTTGTCGATGGCACTTCCATCACTCTCGCGCCGACTGACACCGCCAGGGCCGCCCGGTACGTGGCCATCGTGGTTGCTACTATCAAGGCAGGAGGGAGTTCTAGCTGGTGCGGAATCAACCACTTTGGCTTCGACTATACATCGTGCCCCGCGATCAAGAACATAGCGGCGCCGCTCACCACCACCGACGCTGCCAACAGGCCTACGTAGACGGGCACACGCATACGTCGCCAATGACGATCGGCACCTCTACGATTGCGAGCACGGGGACGGTCGCGCTGAGTCTGCCCAGCTCGCTGCCTGCCAGCATTTCTCTGACGTCGCTGACCTCTGCGGGGCAACTAAGCGCCTCTGTGCTCAAGGTGCCAGTGTCTCTGCCTGGTAGCACTTTGCTGGTGACACTTGATTCTAGTGGCCAGCTAGCGACAGGGGCTGCTAGCTCGCTGTCACTTAGCGGGGCGGGCGGCACCAGCACGCTCTCCGCTCCGGCTTCTGGTTCTTCTGCACTCCTGCTGCCGACCGCGCTGCCGTCCAACACGTCCTTCGTCTCCTTGTCCAGCGGAGGGCAGTTAGCCGCCTCTTCTGTCAGAGTGCCTGCTAGCCTGCCCGGCTCGACGTCTTTGGTCACGCTGGACTCGGCGGGTCAGCTTGCGGCCAGCTCGTTGTTGCCAGCCTCCATGCCGGCCCAGACTGCCGTTCTGAGCCTGACTTCTGCGGGGCAGATTGACCCAGAGCACTTCCACCACGGTCGTGACTTCTGGTTCGGTGGCGCTGCCGACCTGGACTTCCATGTCGGCCTATACGCCTACCACGGACCCTAACTGGGTGCTCAGCCACTCTTCCGCGCAAGTAAGCCAGGAGAGCTGGAGAGTTTTTGATGGTGTCGCTGCCAATGGCTGGACTAGCCTCGGCAACTACAACTCGGACGGGAGTATTAACACGACAAACAACGCCGTTACCAACGTAGGCGGCAGCAACGTGTACGGCGAGTACTTTACGCTCCAGCACACGCGGCGCCGGTACAGGATCACGAGCTTCGCGTTGACCAACGGAGTTACTCTTAGTACCTCAACCAAAAGCTTCACATTGGCGGGGTCGGACAATGGCAGTACCTGGACACTGGTCTGGTCGGGTAACTTCTCTTTTACCACGACGTCACAGACCCTGAACTCGAGCGCGCCCGCTTCGACCGCGTTCTATTACTACCACCGGTTTATTGTCACTTCGGTACATTCGAGTGCCGCGTCCGTCGTGGGGACCTTTGCGCCCGTCGTTGAGTCCGAGGGCGTGTCGGTCAATGCCACTGGCCTCACGGGCGTGGATTCGCTCATGTGCGGCAAAAACACGCTGAAGCTGCCGACCGCGCTGCCCTCCGCCGGCACGGATCGCGTGCTCCAAATCAACGACCTCGGCGAGTTTGAATTAGGCACGTGGGACCGTGGCCACTGGCTGACGAGTGACACGGCCGTCACTGTTAATAGCGGAGCTGGCAGGAAGATCCCGGTCGATGGCGTAGTGAGGCTGGCGCCCGTGTACGGCAACATCACCGTAAGCCATGCCAACGGCTTCACGACCTGGCAGAACACGTCCGGTATGCCCAGGAAATGGCTGATCACTGCCTCGTTCAAGTTTATTACCTCGGCAGCGGCTACCAACAACCCGCCGACCAGTGGCGCCTATTACGATGTCTGGGTCGAAAGGAATGCAGTGAGACCCGCCTCAAGCACCGGCGTACAGCAGACAGAAGCCAATTTTCAGGCGACAACTACCGCCCATGGGCTTTATGGCAACGGGCGGTTCGCTTCGCCCAGCCTGTCGGGCATCATGGAAGTGGCGGCAAATGAGTATATCTGGTTCGAAGCCTTTGGCGACACACAAGGCGCTGTCACGTGGAGCCTTGTCATTGGCGGTTCGACTGTTTATTCAAGAGGCAGAGTGACCATTACCGAGATTCCGGGCTGATTTTTTTTTCTTTCGAGTCTGTATTTTTTAATTAAAAATGGACGCTTTGCGACAAGCGCTAGCCGACAACGAGAACGAGCTGGCCACGTGCCTAGCCCGCCGCCGGATCCTGGCCGTAGAGCGAGAGAAGTTACAGCTGCAGATCGCGCTCTGTGAAAAGGTCTGTGGTTGCAGGGAGACGCGCCTGCAGATCAAGCAGTTGATCCAACAAGAAGAGGAAGCAGAAGCGGCCGCCGAGTCTGCCGCCCACGCGGCCGTCGAGGCCGAAATGGCACTAGAAGAGACGGTCGTAGAGCTGCCTGACACCATCAATGGCTAGAAGTCCTGGTCTAGGCCCCATTCCGGCTCCTTGGCCGGCGCCCGCGCGTACTCGCTCACTCTTTTCTCGAAAAATTTGGTCTTGCCTACCACACCTAGCTGCTCCATGAAGGGCAAGGGACACTTGGCCACTCCGTACAGCTTTTCGCACAAGCCCAAGTTCTGCAGCAGGCCGTCGGCCACGAACTCAACGTACCGTTCCATCAGCGTGGCGTTCAGGCCTAACAGGGCCACCGGCAGCGACTCGCTGATGAACCTCCGCTCGACTTCGACGCAGCCAGCGACAATCTGGAAAATACGCGACATCTGCAGCTTGTTCGACACGTGGTGCTTGTACAAGTGGCACGCGAACAGGCCGTGCTGCGTCTCGTCCCGTGCAATAAACTCGTTCGAGGTGCACAGGCCCTGCAGCAGGCCCGGGTGCTTTTGTTTCAGCCAAAAGATGGAGGCGAAAGAAGAGGCGAACTGGACAAGTTCCACACAAGCGAACGCCACCAGCCGCTCGGCAAACGAAGACCGGGCCGGGCTGAGCCACTGCAGCGCCCACTTGGCTTTTTGTGCGACGGTCGGGACCTGCGTGATCGCATTGAACAACTTGTCCTTCTCTTGCTGGTCGCTGATGATCGTATCGATCAACAGGCTGTAGGTCCGCGAGTGTTCGGCCTCATTAAAGATCTGGTAAGAATAAAAAAGTCTCGCTTCACTGAACTGCACTTTGGCCAAGAAATTAGCGGCCAGGTTTTCTTGGATGATGCCGTCCGAGCTAGCAAAGAAGCCCAGCACCATCTTAATAAAATGCTGCTCGTCCGCACTCAGTTTCTTGAAATCGGCCTGTTGCCGGCTCAGATCAAGCTCGTCTGCCGTCCAGAACGAGCGCAGGGAAGCTTCATAGAATGAATACAGGTCCGGACGCCTGATGGGAAAGAGACAAAACCGCGATTCTTCCGGCACGAGCAGTTTTTCTTCAGTGTCCATAATTCGTGCAGCTGCCGGTTGTCTAGTTTCAACAAGGCCATTCACTCTCCTTTTAATAGTAAAGGGCAAAGAGGATATATTTTTTTTCTTATAGCGCAAAACAAAAACAAAGAACATGTTGCAAAGACGCAAGACCGAACAACGGCTGATGCCCTCGTCGCCAGAGTCCATCACCGTAACCTCGCACGAGCTCGCACTCGAGCTCAAGCGGACATACAGCGACTTCAGCTGGCAGTCAGTGCCGCAGCTCATTGTTCACGGGGTCAAGTACCTTGCTCTCTATACTAATCATACTGGCGAGGAGAAGAAGCAGATCCTCGTGTCTGTGCTCGTGGACTTGTGTCCTGACGACAACGTGGACAAGCTGATCCCGCCAGTAGTCGACGTGATCTGGGAGCTCGTGAAGGCCGCCCTCGCTTCCAACTGCTGCGAGCTGTGTCCCAAGGTCTGCACGGTCATGTAGGCATCGGGATCAAGTGCCGGCCCAGCGTCACGGGCGTGCCATGGTGGATCCTGACCGGGTCGCCGCTCGTCACCATCTGCGCTCGCGCTTTGGCCAGCTTCTCGCGGTCCATACGGTGCGCCCATAACACTACTGCTGGTATGACCTGCTCGTTCGAACGCACTTTCTCCAGGGCCATGGTAATCTTGACCAGCAGCACGTCCGCTGCTAATCTGAATCGTCTTTTTTTAGCCATCTCTACAGACAGCTCGTTCTTAACCATTTCAAAGAGGATCTCACAGGAGAAGTGGCGCTCTGCTTTTTGCCCAAAGTTGAAAAATGAGTTCACTCCAGAAATGATCGCTACCACAATTAAACATGTGACAGACACCCAGTCGTAGCCCGCCCGGCCCGCTTCGCATGCCTTGAAGCCGAAGTTGCCAACGATAACCGAGCAGATCGCCGGCACTATTGTAGCCAGCAGCCCGAAGACCAGGAACTTGTTGTAGTAAAAATACCCAGCCGAGTTATTGAGGCGTGCATGCAGGGCACATTCGTCCACCACGCTGGCAAAATAAGACTCATGGCGCGAGGACCATTTTTCCTCCTCTCGTTTTACGTCCGAGTCGTCCGAGTCGTGCGAGTCCTCCCGTGGCACCACGACTTTCTCGTCCATCGTTCTTTTTTCTGTTAAAAGAAAGTTTGCGACAAGATTTAAATTTTCGTCGTCGTCTTCTTCTTCTTTCGCCTGGCCGCTTTTGGCTTCAAGGCCGGCACGCCGGAGCTGTTCTTCTTCTTCTTGGTCAGGGCCAGCAGGTAGCGCGTGTACTCGACTGGGTCGTGGTGGTGCTGCTCGACCGGGTCCGGTGGCGGTGCTGCTGCCGCTGCCGCCGGCCGCGGTGCTCGCGGTGGCGCGCCCCTCGCGGCTCTTGCCAACTTCACTCCAGTGCTCCTTACCATTGCGATTTCGTCTTGAAATACATCGCCCACAATATTAAAAAAAAATTCCTTACGCCTTGCTCAGCAGCATTTCCCAGTCGGCGCCATTCAAGTCAACCTTGTCGCGAGTGTCCGGCGACACGACCCGGACGTTGAGGTACTTGGTCTTGTTCGGGAAAAATACGTACTGGTTGTGCCTGTCCTGTGCCGAAGACTGGTAGCCCCCCGAAGACGCTAGGAAGGGAATTATTAGGCTGGCCGAGTGGTTCTTGGGGCCGCGCGTAATCGAACTGCCGTCCCAGACCTCATGGAAGCCGCCGAGCGAGTAGGCCAGCGTCGAGCATTCCTTGATCTGTATGCCCAGCGAGGTCGGCAGGCCCAAGGCCACCACGTTCGGCAAGATCCTGGTCTGCCCCGCTGGCAGCGAGGTCCCCGCTCCGTTCTGGGCCGAGGTCTCGAAGCCGAGCACCGCGTGCGCGCTGTCGATGTTGGACTGATAGCAGTAGATCGCGAACTCGGCGGCCGCGCTTAGCGTAAACTGCAGCTTCAGGTGCGTGTCGAGGTACGCGATGCCGATGGTCTGACCAGGCTGGACGTAGCCCTCGTTGATCAGCAGCGACTGCAGCGTGTCGGCCAAAGTCTCCCCTGTATAGTTCTGGCTGGGAATCGTGATCGTCACGTCGCCCGTGGCCGTGCTGGTCAGGTAGAGCTTGTTGTTCTTGGAGTTGACGTTGAAGCAGGCGTTCGGCACCGTGGCCCAGATCAGGCGGTACTTGCCCTCGATCGCTTCCTGTAAGGGCAGGCGGAACTCGGCCGAATCGCCCGGGCCCTGCACCCGGTCGCGATCCTTACTGCGGACCAGCAGGTTCATTTCGCTCAGGGCGCGCAGGTAACTCATGCTTGTAAATTTTTTTTCTTGGCGCGCCAGTTTTCTTAAACAGAGAGAGGCACGAGAAGAAAAATTCATGAGCCTGACGCTGAGTGGCACCAAGCGCCTGCGCCTGGAGGATGTGGTCGAAACAAAACCTCTCCCTAGCATGGTCACGGCCTTTGGCGAACACAAGGTCGCGGAGTCTACCCCGCTAGTGCAGGAGACTTTCCCTTACACGGGCACCCTGAACCCGCGCAAGTTCGCGACCTCTGGCTCCGTGACCACCGCCACCGGCCTGCTGTCGCTCAGCGGCGCCGCGCAGGCCGAGACGCTCAGGCGCTGCAAGTACCGCGCGGGGCAAGGGCTCGTCTGCCGCTTCACGGCGCTGTTCCCGCCGCACCCAACGTGGCTAATTCGGCCATGGCCGGGCTAGGCGACGACAATAACGGCTTCTTCTTTGTGCAGGACCAGACACAGAGCAACAGGCTGCGGATCTTGCACCGCAATGCGAGTGTCGACACTTACATCGACCAGGCCAACTGGAACCTCGACACCTGCCTGGGCGGCGACCAAGACGACATGGATCGCAAGGACTGGTCCAAGGGCAACATTTTTCAGATCAGCTGCAGTACCTAGGATTTGGGGCCGTCGTGTTCTCGGTCGAGAGGCAGTCGACGGGGTGCTAGTCCCAGTGCACCGAATCCAGTACGCGGGCGCTAACACGACACCTTCGCTCAGCAATGCCAGCCTACCGTTCAGGCTCAAGACCACTGGCGCGGGCGGCCAGGTGCGCACTGCCAGTGTCGGCGTTCTGGTCGAAGGCCCCGTGAGGCAGCTGGGCCTCAGCTTTGCGCGCACCAACGTTCAGACCATAGGCACGACCGAGAGTAACGCGTTAGTGATCCGCAACAAGAGCTTGATCGGCGCCCTCCCTAACAACGACCTGCTGTTCCCAACCTTGTTGACCGCTACGGCCGTCTCGGGCACCAAGCCAGTGGTCCTCCGAGTGCTCACGCAGGCCACGTTCGGCAGCGCGCCTACCTACGCCAACCACGACGCGGCCGCCTCTAATACCGAATACTCCGCGTCCCTCGTCACGGTGTCTGGTGGCAACGCGGTGGCCGCGTGCGTCGTGTCAAACACGGGGTCGGCCTCGGCCAGCCTGGACCTAAGCAGGCTCAACATCGCCGTCGGGCCTGGAGAAGTGCTGTGCATTGCGGCCAGCACTACTTCCGGCACGGCGGACGTGCACCTGAGCCTTAGCTGGGCGGAGGACGTGTAAAAAAAAGAAAGTTCGTCTTGCATTATTAAAAACAACAAAGGAAGAAGAAGGAAATGAAAAAAGTGGTAGCGATCGACCCGGGACTGAGAAATTTGGGCATAGTCGTGCTTGTAAAGGACGACCGCACCAACGCCATCACTGTCACCTATGCCAGCGTGCTAGACATAGCCAGGCAGAGCGACACTGATAGTTTCAAGACCAAGTCCTTGTTTGCGTGCCTGAACGCAGTCGAGGAGGTCCAGAACGCCGACGTCTGTGTCATTGAAGACCAAGTGCTTGGGATGGGCAACACGAAGCCGGACAATTTGCTCATTCAAGCGGCGGCCGGTGACTATGCTCAGTCTCGGTGCCAAGGAGCTTATCTATTATCCGTCCAGTTTCAAATTCAGTTGCTTTTTCGCATTGACGCCGACCATGTCCGGCAGAGTCAAAGGGAAATACAAAGTTCAGTCTAAAGTGCTTGGCTGCAAAATTTAATAGAAGTCTTTAATGTACAAGGCGACACGAAGTGTCTCAGCAGAGTCGCCTCATCTCTCAGATGCCTTCGGTTTAGCGTTTTGCGCGCTGGTCAGAGGGAGCGGATCAGCGCGGGTCGTCCAGCAGGGAGTGCGTCGCTCTGACCTGTGCCGATCCCTGTGATCTTTATCGAGCGGAGCGGCAGGAGCAGCAGTAGCCAGTCTTCTCCTTCTGCGCACTCCATCGCTCAGAGATCACCTTCATCCGCATTTTGTGCTCGAGTGCGCGGATCTCGGGGTCCTGCATCATTGCTTGAAGAACTAGAAACAGCGGAAAAGATTTTATAAAAAGCATGCGTCAGTGAAAGTGTTACCTCGTTGTAGGCACGGCGCTCTGGCTTCTCTTTCCTTGCAGGGGCAGCGTGGCGTGGCCGCAAGTTGCACAAGGAAGACATCTTAGTTTGCCTTTGTCCTTTGGTTAGATAAGAGCGAAAGAAGATTATTTTTTAATCAGTAAACTCGTTCAAAACTGTAGTGACATCCGCCATCGGCTTGTGCCGGATCTTTTCAAATTCGTGTTCCCAGATATAAAACATTAACCAGCCGCATCGAGTCCTGGATCAGGCGCAGCATCGTTCTGACAGTCGCTGTTGACGCTTGAGCGTGCGACGCTCGTTGTTTCGGGTGCTCGGCGGTAGCCGTGCCACGCTTGCCAGACAACCCCGTCGCGCTCTCGTCAATCCTCTAATCTGTCTTGCGGGCAGGCACTGACTCGCTCCAGTCGTCCCTCCTCGCCTGGCAATGCACGTGCTGGATGCCGTCTCGAGCCTGTCCCATGCCAGGCAGCGACACGGACGCGCCTGCTCGGCCGGGATGAACGCGCAGCATGCGCGCACAGAGCCTGCCTGGTTTGCCTCTCTCGTCCTTGTAGCCTGCGCAAACCTTGTCGTCGTCCGGGCAGTCGATGCAGGGCTCAGTATGATGTGTGTGCCCTTGCCTTAGCATGCGCTGCACACAACTTATTGGACGACCTTCCTCGTCTGTGTGGTGTGCATGGATCTTGGCATGGAGGACAGTCGATACATGGACCCCTTACGTGTGTGTGCCTCTTGCTTTGGCATGCGCGGCGCACAGCATGTTTGTGCGGCCTTCCTCGTCCGGGTGTGTAGCGTCAAGCTTGGCGTCATGAGGGCAGTCGGCACACGGGCTTTGCACGGAGTGAGTGCCTCTTGCCTTGGCGTGCTTGGCACACAGTCTGTTATGGCGACCCTTGTCATCTGGGTAGGCAGCCCCGCGCTTGGCGTCCTGGGGGCAGTCGATACACGGGTGTTGCACGGAGTGAGTGCCTCTCGCACGAGCGTGCATGGCACACAGCTTATTGGACGACCATCCTCGTCGCGGTAGGAAGACTCGAGCTTGGCACCTTCGGGACAGTCGGTACACTGGGTTCAGCATAGCGTAGCAGCCTCTTGCCTTTGCATGCTTCGCGCACAGTTTGTACTTGGCACCCGTTTCGTCCTTGTAGGCCGCTTGTTTTTTTGCTTCGGCCGGGCAGTCAAGACAGAGCGGCTTGCGATTGGTCTTGGCCTTCTTCTTGGGTGGTTCGCTCATGTCGGTTTTGTGACAGTGTCGCGGCCGCGACCGTTTCGCTTTTTTCATTTGAAGCGAGAGAATTCAAATGGATTGGCCGATAGCTTTTGCCGTGTTCAAGGGTGGGCCACCCGAAAAAACTTCCGTGAAACCGTGTAGCTGCAAGAATGAAGCTACACAAATTCCCGGGGAAATCTACACAATGCCGTGTACATGCGGGCCGGCCGGTGCCACCGGTGCTACTTGTTCGTCCGGTACTAGGTCCACGGGCACACGATAATGCATACGCACCCGACCACCCCTATCACAATAACGGCGACAATCGCGGCCACGAGCGGTTCCATTTTCCTTGCTTTATACACTCCTTTAGCCTTTTAATTTATTAAAAAAAATACTTGTTTTAGTTGTGAACTGCCACGGCCTCCAGGCGCCCGTTGCCCTCGTGCAGGTGGCGGAAGTAGGCGGAGTAGATGCAGACATCATACACGCCCGAGCGGAACCCGCGCTTGCCCGGCGTGTAGGTCTTGGGCAAGTACCACTGCTCACCGAGCCTTTCGGCCAGGGACTGGTCGTCCAGCGTGATTGTGAACTTCAGCAGGTCGTCCTTGCCGCAGATCAAGGGCTGGTCGTTGAGGTCAGTGAAAGTCGCGACCACTGCGACGGTGGCTGCCTGGACGTTGGCGGCCGTGCCGGTCTTGCTCGCCAGCGAGATCTTGATGCCCTTGCTCTTGAGGTACGAGATTTTAGACAAAAGCGCGTTGATGTTGGTCCAGGCACCCGTCGCGGGCATCTCGTAGTGCCACATGCTGGAGTTAACGGCTGTCAGTGTCTTGTCCTCGTCGACGTCCGCGATCGCTAGGACCACACCCTCGTACCGGAACGTCATCCGGTTGCTGCTAGTGATGGTGATGCTGACGGACGGCACCAGCTCCAGCGTGGTCTCGGTCGGTGCGGCGGCAGTGTTGAACACGAGGCGTTCCCGTGCTCCTACAAAGTGCTTGTAGCCGTCCATCTCGCCGTCGAGCATACCTCGCAGATCGTTCGAGAACGGGATCACGTACACGTTGTTGCTGTTGGCAAAGACTTCGTTGAACATCTCGTTGGCCGTGTGCTCCCTGAAATAGCGCTCGTTGACGGGAGTGCCCTGACCAAGCTGGCTGCGCCCTTGCACGTCTTCCAGATCGATCGTCGCGGTGTCTCCGAGCGCCTCGCACTTGAGCAGACGCCCGGTCGCTTCATAGGCGCGGTCGGGGTTGTAGGTGACGGCGCCGGCGTCGTAGCCGGTCTGGAGGCCCGAGCGGCGCAGGTACACGAACAACGCTCCGCATCGATGGTTGAACTGGTCCAAATCGACCGTGACTCTGGACGACGGCTGCATCACCTTACCGTGATCAATGAACTGTACGTAGTCCAGGTACTGGTGGCGCACAGTCTTGCCGATTTTGTCCGGGTGCTTGCCCACCAACAGACCGTTGGGCATGATCGTGGACGAGGAGATCAGGCGCACTTCCTCCAGCGTCGCGGTACAAGGGACGGTCTGCGCCGTCTGGTCCTCGACGAAGATCGAGCCGCGCGGGTAGAAGCGGACCTCCAGGTCTCCCCTCAGGTGGCTCAAATCGAGGTCGAGGCCGTTGATCAACAAGTGAACAATAGGAAGGTAGAACCACTGGACGTCGCCGCTGCGCTACACGCGCGAGCTCAGGCGACCGTACATATTCTGGTTGAACATGTCGTTGATGCTCGCCAACGCCTCTTGGCTCAGGGTGTTCAGCAGTAAGTGCAAGACATCACCGTAGTATCTAGCCAGCTCTTGCCCGCTGGCCCTTTCGTAGATTTCGATACGGTCGAACCAAAGGGGCACTGGCAGGACACGGGAGTCGGTCGGCGTGCCGCTGGCCGCAAACTTGATCTCGAAGCGAAGGGTGGCGTCCTGGATGGCTCCCGGGGACTTGTTATCGAGGATGAACGAGAAGTAGGCGGTGTTATCGAGCGCGGCGGTGTTGGGCTTGGGCGTCATGATGGTCTGCGTCCAGACGGGGCGCGTGGGCATCTTGACGACATGCTTCGGGGCAACCACGACCGCGGAGCCGGTCGCTGGGTCGCGGTCATTGGCCTGTACGAGCTTGGCCTTCTTTTCCGGACTGGAACATCGCAGTCTCGCTCGTCGCTTGCCACCGAACATCGTTTGGTCAATATATAAGGCAACCAGAAAATAAAAATAATTTATTTTTTGCCCGACATGATCACTGCTGCCGATATCGCGACGGCCCCGATCGCGAGCGGCACGGTCACGCCCATCGTGCGTGCGGTCTTCTGCCGGTCCTCCTTGTTGTGCTGCTTGTTCTCCCGGTCCTCATACTTGCGCCGGCCGATGCGCGCGCGCTTGGCTGCTTGTTCGTCGGCCTTGGTTTGCTTGGCATCTTGCTTGGCTGTCGCTTTCTCTTGTCTTTCTTCCTTTTTCGCGGCCTGCTTGGCCGTCCGGCGTTCGCGAGCTCGCTTGCCCATCCGTAGAGCTTTATTTAAAAAACGTTTGGGCGCAAGATTAAAATTTTTTAATACGCAATGACCGTGCATATTTTTGCCAAGAGAGCAGCAATTTCTCCCAGGAAGGCTTGGTCCTGGCACAACTGTCTTTTAGCCACGAGGCGCTGCTGCAGCTGCTGGAGCTGCTGCGTGGGCGCGCGGAACTTGCAGGCGAGCTCGGCCCAGATTCCGGCCTCGGAGCGCACAAAGTCAGCGAGCTTTCCGTCCTTCCAAGCAGGCACGAACCATGTCTGTACGGCCTCGACCTGCTGTTCAAGACCTAGTCTCTGCAGCTGCTTCAGTTCCTTGATCTCCTCGATTCGCAACAGCCCGTACTTTTGGAACACCATCTCCAGCGCACCGAACAGCTGCGCCAGCGCTTGTCTCTTGGTCTGCTGGGGGAGGACATCGTCAAGCGGCACGTAGGCGTCTAGGTCGACGGCGGGTGGCTTTTTTCTCGCTCTTCTCAGCAGCACCAGCAGGACCGCTAGCACAAAGACCAGGATTCCCCACACGGCCAGGGCTTCTTCCGGTGTCACGACAGTCGTGGTCATCTTCTTAAGTGAAGGACCACAAGTTTTAATTTTTTGCCTCTTTTAGAAGCGGTAGTGGCCCTCGCCGGCCGGGTTTAGGTAGTTTTCGTAGGCGTATTGCGACACGATTTCTGAGAGCGCGCCGAGCATAAAGAGCTGCTTGCCCGTGTCACCAGGCGCCATGTTCAGGCCGTACCGCCAGCAGGCCGGGCATCACGCTGTAGATCAAACCACCGCCGACCACGTGCAGGGCCAAGGAAGGGTAACGGCCAGCCGGCCCTCTTGCGTTGAATTGAGCACGCGGGACTGCAGCACGTCCACAATCGTGGTCGTCGCGGCCGCGATGATGGCCATGCCTACCGACTTGTCGACGGTCACGCCTCTGAGCCCGGGCACGCCGCAAAAGAGATAGGGGCGTCCGTTTGCACTAGTACCGGCGTCGCAAAGTAGGCGAACGCCGCGGCAGTAGCACTGCGCGCGATGTTCTCCATACTAAAAGTGTCGCTGACGGTCCCGGCAATCTCGTCCATCTTTGTTGTTCTCCGTATTAAAAAACAGCGCCACAGAATTTAATATTTTTTTATTTATTCATTGATTTGCTGTCGGAGGGGCTGGGGTGTCTAGGTCTACTGCTGCTAGTGCGACAGAGGTGTTGCGGGCGTGCGCGATGGCTGCAGTTTGGGCCGTGATCAAGGCCAGCTCGGTGACGGGGTCGAGCCTCGTCATGCCGATGCCTGCCTTGAGTTTGGCGCGCTCGAGCAAGAAGAGCCACCGTTCGTTGGCAAAGCACTCGTCAGTCGTGCCGGAATCTGGTAGCGCGTGCGGCTTGCCACCAGGCGCTCGAGGCACGTCAGCCCTTGCTTCAAGGCCACGTTGGACATCTGGTCCACGGCCGAGTCGTCCAGCGCCTCTTCGGCGTCCTCCAAGATCAGGGCAAACGCGCGCGGGCCACCTTGCGCAGCGCCCGTGGCTCGCAGGGGATCCCAGCTTTTTTGAGCTTGGGCGCAATCAGTTCCGATTTGCCGTAGGCGCACAGGAGCCGGTAGGCAGGGTCGTCGCGCAAGGGCACCGTCTCGGCCTCCTCGAACCGCGGCTGCGTCAGCTGGCGGCTGGCGTTCTTTGGCTGCCACGCGCCGTCTTTTCTTGGGAGGGGGCTGAGCGGAGAGGAGCTCCGCTTGTTCTGGTGGCAGCTCTTGCTTGCCGTCTTCCGCGGCCGGTGGCTCGAGATTGCAAAAGGGTCCATCCGTTATACAAAAGAGGGACTCACAACTTTCTTTTTTTTATACGCGTCTGCTCCAGGTGCACCAATAGGCTCGTTGCTGGCCCTGTTGATGCCGTCCAGCCGCGCACGTTGCCGTCCTCGCGCTCGAAGGCAGAGACCGAAGGGATCTTGCTCCATTGTTCGTCGCGCATTTTCGAGGCCTGGTATTCTTCAATCATCCTGGCTGCCTGCATACAGCCATTCCAGTCGTTCCCGTAGCTGCGCCTCAGTTCGGTGAGCCATGGCTTCATGAGTCGTTCGCGGCCATGCCACCTCGGCCATCGTAGCAGTTGGCATTCGTGAAAGTCGTCGCCGTAGACTTCATCGATCTCGGCCGCCGTGCCAACAAGAAGAACGCACCTTTGTACCACGAGGACAGACTGTTCTTGCTCAGGCGCTGGGCAATGCCCTTCATGTTGCGCGTCGTGTCATCCAGCTGGGCCTCGGGATCCCGTTGAGCGCAGAGTAGATGATGCTGATGTGGCCAGGGCATCGTTTTGACCACGGGGTCTGTTTGAGTACCGTGCTCCACTGCATCGTTGAGGTGCGCGCCCGACTTCTCGTCAGTGGTAGTCGCCAGGCGCACGGGTCCTCGTTGTGGGGCGGCCATCGTTCTTCCGTTTTTGTTTAAATAGGGCCACCAGAGAATAAAAAATTTTTTTACTTGGCGCCGTTCAGTGCCGCTTCGCACTGCCTAGCCTGTTCGGGCGAGATTTTCAGCAGGATCTGTGCGTCCTGCACCTTGGGCGGCGGGAAAATCTTTTCGAGCGGTGCCTCCTCGACCGTGTTGTGCAGGGCCTCGAGCACTTTCTGTTCGGCCTGTGCCTCTTTCTGCCACTTGCGGCCGGCCTGCCTCAGTTCCTTTTCGTTCAGTTTGCCTAGCGCTAGCGCGAGCTGCGGGTTGAAGCTCTGCAAGTGGTGCATCCCGGCTTTTTTTAATGACAAACTTACAACAAAAAAAAGAATCAATTGTTCTTCCGCTTCTTGTTCGGCGCACTACTTGGTTCTGCCATGTCCTTTCTCTTGCTGTTTAGCTTCACGAGCTTGATGCCTAGCTTAGACAAAACCTTGTGCCATTCCTTCATCAGCTTCTTGCCCCTCCCGCCCTCTGCCTGGATGCGCTCGGAGGCCTGGTCGATCATTTCGTGCAGCGTGCGCGATTTCTCGGTTGGGCCCACGGGTCCTTGGCTCCGTGTCTTGCGCTCCAGCAGCTCCTCGAACAGCGGGACAGAGGGCTCCTCGTTGAGGCTGGTGACGAGCTTCTGGTCGTGCCACTCGTCGGTGCCGTACGCCAGCGCCATCCGGACTACCTTGAGCCGCTCTTCAAAGGTGAGTTTCTGGCTGGTGAGAATTTGCACGTCCTTCTCGGGCAGCTCTCCTAGCTGGTCAGGGAAGATCTTGTAGTCCAGGTCCGCCTCCGTGCCCTTGGCCGTGGCGGTCAGCACCAAGTTGGCCAAGTACCTGACGGCCAGGTTGTCCTTGTACTTTTGCCTGTTCTCGGGATCCCGGAGGATGCTCTCGATGACACGCTCGGTCCCCTGGCGCAGGAAGGCCTTGGCTTCTTCGGGCTTGCCCCGGACCTTGTCGAGCAGCTCTCTGTCGTTGACACCCATGTTTCGCTTGCGCATGGCCTCCAGGATGCCCACGCGCAGCATGTTCAGGCTCTCTTTCTCTTGGCCTTGGGCAGAGTTTTCCCGTTCATGGCATAATACAAGAGTTCCTGCTCTGCTTGCTTGGTGTCCAGCTCTCTGTCCGGTGCTGTTTCCATGTCCACGGGCGCGATGCTATGGTCGGCCCTCGTTGCTATTGCCGCCTGGCTGTTAGGGTCGTTCGCCCCTGCTGTCCACGTCGAGTTGTCGCCGCCGCTGCCGGGTTGGCCCAGGCTAAAGACTTTGCCAGCAGAGGGGCTGCTGCCGTAGGCCTCGCCGCCGGCCGCGACCAGCACGTCGGCGCCTCTCTTGTCACTGTCCTCCACCCCTCCGTTGCCCTGACGACGCACCGGCCCGTCGACACCGGCGGCCATTCGCACGGGTGCGCCCGTGGCGGCGCCGACCGCGAGACCCCGGGACTGGAGCCAGCCCTTGGCAAACAGGCCCCGGAACAAGGCCTTGAAGCCGCTGACGATGCTGGGCTGCGTCACGAGGCCTTCGCCCACCGCCTGTCCCACGTCAGGCCGCTGAGTGAACAGTGGCACAACTTGGCTCTGCGCCCACTCCCAGGCCTTGTCCATGCCGCTCCCCTGCGGGAAGCTGCCCTTCTCGCGCTCGAGCGTGTTCTTCATAAAGTCCACCATGCCCGACCTCTTGACGAACGCGCTGAACTCCTCTGCGCTGGCCGTGTGCACCAGCCTCTTCTTTTCTTCGGGTGGCAGAGCGGGCGCCACGGCCTCGACCGCCGCTTCCTTGAGCTCAGTGACTTTCTGCTGGGCCTGTTCGGCCTGTTGTGCGAGCTCGCTGGCGCCCGAGACTTCCTGGGACTCCTTGTATTTCTTGATTTGTTCCTGGTACCGCTTGAGCTGGTCGAGGAGCTTTTGCTGGACGTTGTCTGCCGTCTTTCTGTCCTTTTGGAGCAACGCGTTGGCCCTTTCCTTGTAGTCAGTGTGTTTTCTCTCGAGGGCGGCCTTCTGTTCCTCGGACTCCCGGAGCCGCTCGGTAAGCTGGCGCAGCTTGCCTTCGCTGACCTGGCGCTCTTTGAGCAGGCGTTCCGCTTCCTTGACCCTGGCCGCGGCTTTCTCTGCCTTCTTGCCCTCCCGTGCTCTAGCCAGGGCGTCTTTCGCGCCCTTGAGTTCTTTCCGGAGTTTGAGGATTTCCTTGCTCTGTTTTTCGCTCTCATGGCCCATTTGCATCACGGCCTCGTCCGCTTCCGCGATCGTGTCCGTGTTTATTTTCAGTTGTGCTCGGAGCTTCTCGACTCGCTTGGTTAGCTTGTTGTAGGCCTCGCTCGCTTCAGCCAGCGAGCTCTCTTGCTGCGAGGTCTCGCGTGTCAGGCTGTCCACGTGCTGTTGCAGCGCTTCTCCTCCCTTGTTAGCAGCCTCCAGGTCTTGCTGCAGGTGGCGCTCGCGCGCTAGCGCCTCTTCCAGCGCCTGTACGGCCTGTTTGTTTTCTGTTGTCAGCTGGTGGCGGGCCTCCTCGCTCGCTTTTTTAGCTCGCTGGGCCTCTGCGCCGAGCGACGCCACTTGCTCCAGGGCCGCGTCTGCCAGCGCCCTCTGCTCGCGTGCGAGCCTCGCTTGTTGCTTGGAGTCGGTCTGCAACTGCTTGATCTCCGCTGCCTTGTGGCGCAGGTCCTCTAGCAGCAGCTGGCGGTTGCGCCTGTATTCTCTGGCCCGCGCCTGGAGCTCCTGGTTGTGTTGATGGGCTTCTTGCAGTTCTTGTGCCAGCCCGGCGTTCTTGGCCCTTTCCGCCTCGGTGTTGCCTTCTGCCGTCTGCAGGCGGTCGGTGCTCTCCTTGAGTCGCGCCTGTAGCTGTTCGATCTCGGTGTCCTTGAGCGTAATCTGGTCCAGGTACTCGCCGGCCAGGGCCTCTGCCTTTTTCTGCAGGGCCTCTACACCCGCCTTGTCCGACTCCAGCCCCTGGTAGGCTTTTTCGGCTTCTTGTAGCTGCTGGTCCAGCGCGGCGGCCCGCTCGTTGATCTCTTGCAGCTTCTGGTTAGTCTCAAACACCTGCCTGCTGGCATCCGCTGCATTGCGCGCTGTCTCGGCCGCTTGCTGTCTGTAGAGTTCTGCCTTTTGTTCCGCCTCCTCTGCTTTGCCTTCCAGCGCCGTCTTCTCTTCGCTGTACCCGAGCGTGGCCGCGTTCTTCTCTCTGAGTTCTGCCGCCAGCCCCGCGGCCGCCTGCTGTGCGCTGGACGCCTTTTGCTCCGCCTCTTGTTTCTCCTGCTGAGCCTGCCGTTCGGCTTCCTTTGCGTCTTCCGCCTTCTGCCGCAGCTCGTCGTTGGCGCCCTTGGCCTGGGCTGCCTGTTGTTTAGCCGCTTCGGCCTCTCGCGCGGCCCTGTCGGCCTCCGCTGCCTTCCGTGCTGCTTCCTGTCTTGCACTGTCTGCGACTTTCTCCAGCCGTTCGTGTGCCAACTTTTCTGCGCGTGCCACTTCGAGTGCATGGTCCCTTTCTGTCTGCAGTATAACCATTTTCTGCTGAAGTATATGGTAGTCGTTCTGAAGGCCCTGGCCCGCTTGCTGCAGCTGGGCGATCCTCTTGTTTGCCTCGTCGATACGGCCCCTTGCGGCGGCGGCGAGGCGGTCGGTGTATTGTCGGTACTGGTTGCTCACGTCGACGATCCTCCTGCCGTCATTTCCACTGTTCTTGATCGTTTCCTCCAGGCGCGCGACGTAGGCTGCCAGGTCGTTGGCTCGTTTGCGTTCTCTCTCCGTCTCCTCTTTTTGGCTCTTAAGCTCCTCCAGGCGCTGGTTGGTTGCCGCCTGTTCTTGCCGTAGCTTTGTCCTGGCATCCAGCAACTCCTTGGCCTTTTCATCCTTTTCGGCCAGCGCCCGGTCGTGGGCCTCGCGCAGACTGGTCTGGTTCTTCTCTAGCTCTTCCTTCAGTCGCTTCTGTTCGGCCAAGGCGGCTTGTTGCTTCTCGGCGAACTCCTTGTCTTCCTCTACTTGTTTGGCCAGTGTTTTGGCGCGTTCCTCTGCCTCTTGTATTGCGCTTGCCAGCCGTCTTTCTCCTGCTGGAGGGCTGCGATGCGTGCCTCTGCTCTCTGGCGTTTCTCGGCGTCCAAGCCAGCGCCAGTCAAAAGCTTTTTCAGCCTCTCGACCTCGTCCTCTGCTGCAGTCAATTTTTGCTTGTACTGAGCATTCATGGCGTCCGCGAGTTTTCTGGCGTTATCTGCCTCCTCTTGTATACGAGCGACCACCGCTTTGGCGGAATCGATATCGTCTTCCAAGAGGCCGATCGTTGCGTCCTGTACGCGTACTGTTGCGTCACCGCGGTCGACCATCTTCTCCAGCTGGCTGATCTGCAATCGCAGATCTGCTATAAGCTCCGACTGGTCGGGCGACGCGGGCCGCCCGTCGAGTGGTTGCTCGCCTGGCTTCGGGCTTTCGGCGCGCGCGGGAGGAGAGGCGTCGTTCCCACCTTCACCGCCTTCGTCCCAGTTGATCTCACCACCGCCGTCGCCGCCTTCGTCCTCGTTGCCCGACTGCGAGGCGCGGCGAGAGTGTGGCGGCGAAGCGGAACGCGCGCGCGATGGCGGCGGCGAAGCGGAACGCGAGCGCGAGCGTGGCGGCGAGGGCGAAGGCGAGCGCGAGGGCGGCGGCAAGGGCGAATGTGAGCGCGAGGGCGGTGGCGACACCGAGGCGGAACGCGAGCGCGGTGGTGGCGGCGAGGCGGGGCGCGATGGCGGGGAGGGCGGCCGCAGGATGCCCAGCGCCTGGTGCAATTCGGGGTTTACCCACTTCATGATGTCGCGGGTCTTCTGAGCCCTTTGTTTGTCGCTCTGGCCCGCGTAGCCCGTGGGCCCTGGTTGTTTGCCGCGGACCACGGGCCGGCTGTCGACCCATGACGGCTTGCTGGTCTTGGTCAGCTTGCGCGACAGGCTTTCCTTGTCCTCCCGGCGCATCCATGGCGCCGTGGTGTAGAAAGGGGGAGGAGGCATCCCTTTTTTACAAAACTAGCGCCGACAATAAAAAAAAATTTAATTGCCGCTCAACTACATATGAAAAAGGGCCATGGACGACAATGCCGGCCCGCTGGGCGCTCTGCCAGCGCCAAACGACGTGGAGGAAGAAGAGCCGATCGAGGAAAAGATAGACGAGTACATCCAGAAACAAAAGGAGAAGAAGTCCAAGAAAAAGAAGAAAAAGAAGGATGAAAAGGAAGAGGAGCTGCCGGCAGACGACCCAGAACAGCTCTCGCGCAACGTGGAGTACTTCTACCCCAAGGACCCGACGGCCGGCCAGCTTTTCGTGCTGGTTGGGAAAAGCGAACGAGGTAAGACCCACTTCCTGCGCTGGTTACTGTACTCGATGTGCCTCCGCAAAAAGGGAGCGTTCCAGTTCGGGCTCGTCATGGTTCGCACCAAGTTTAAACACTCCTATCGCTTCCACTGGGCGTCGGAGCAGCACGTGTGGGTGTACGAAGGCTTCAATAAGGACGTGCTGGTGCAGTACGTGGACAACTTGAAACGGCGATATCAGCAGCAAGGCTACCTCGAACCGAGCTTCCTGGTGTTCGATGACCTCGTCGGAATACTCAATACACAGGACGGATGGATGAGCAATTTTATTGGGACCTACAGGTGATTTTACTACAACACACTGCGTCGTATTAACTCTTTTGGTGATTTCTGTGCAGGCATTACAACATTTCAATTTTCGTGGCCGTCCAGTACCTGACCGGCCGCCAGAGTGTAAGTCACTGTCAAGCGCTTATGAAATTTAGACTTGGTTGTCTGTTCAGGTTTCTCCGATCATGCGCGAGCAAACGTCCTACACGATCATGTTCCTGAGCAAGAACCACAAGACGCTGAACGCGCTTTGGTGTGTATGTATGTGTGCACACATGCATACACGCTTATATGTTTGTATAGGGAGAACTACGGGCAGATGATGGACAAGAAGTCGTTTTTCCGGCACTTGGCCCAAGCCACGGACCCAGAAGTGACAGGCACCAAGCACGCGTGCGTGGTCTACAGCGAACGAGTAGACAAGCTCGAACACAACTACATGTCGTGGCTGGCCCCTGCCACTCTCCCGGACGGGGAGGTCATGCTCAAGGGCCCCGACAAGCCCAAGGAACCGAGCAAGGACGAGCTCACCAAGGAACTGCGCTTGGCCCAGCTCGCGTGGCGCGCGCCGAGCTGGGTGCCCAAGAACCTGAACCTGTCGCGCGGAGACCACGCGGCCCTGCAGAAAATGATGCACTACGCCGACGCGGCCAAGAGCCGCCTGCGCAAGGGCAAGAGCCTGGCCCAGAAGGACAAGCAACAGCTGCGGGAGATGGTGGCGTTCGGCCGGGACGCGGAGGCCGCCGCCGAGGCGCGCTGGCGCGAGCAACAGGTGCCGCCGCCGCAGCCCCCGAGGTACGGTTACGTCTACGCCAACGACCCGAACCACCGCATGCACCCGTACCGCACGCCCAGCATGGTGAGGCGCGTCGACCAGCGGCCGGCGCTGGGCCTGCCGCCCGTCCCAGGCCCTTCGGGCGCTTTCGTGAACCCGCTAGTGAGAAGGCCGGGCCGGCCGGCCCCGCCGGACCACCTGCGGCGCCGCCTCTCGATTTAATCTTATGACCCCCCTCTTTTTAAGTGAAAGAGGGACATGCTAGACCGGCTCCCAAGTGACCTGGTGACAGAAGTCCTGGCCTGGCTCGGCCCGGGCGAACAGGCGCGCTCGGTGGCCTACCTCCGGCGCTACACGAACTGCTTCATTCGCCCCAGGCCACGGAAGCGGCGCAAGGCTGTGGCTGAAGCGCACACAGAGTTCGAGTGCCTGCGCCGCCTGCTCAACACGACTTTATCCTTCAAGATCAAGAACTTCAACATGCTGCTGGCCCGCGTGGAAAAGAAAGCAGACAAGATCTGCTTCGAGTGCCTGTCTGCGATCTACTCACAGAACCTGTGCACCGAACACTTCTGCGCCAAGCACCGCCATGAACTGGTGACACTCCCGGAGGCCGTCAGGGCGCTGGGCCGGACTTCTTACCCTGCCAGACGGAACAGGCGCGAACAAACGGTCGTGCTGGCCTATGTGCCAACGTTTCACTTCCTAGAGGCGTACCGGCACACCGGCTGGGAGGTAGTGCAGCGAAACAAGTGGGAGCGCTTCCTGTGGCGGACCGGGGCGTTCGAGACCGGCCTGCTCTTTCTGCCTCGTTTCAATGCTAGCCTTTATTATACAACACACGACTAATTTAAAAAAACTTGTGTATGTAACCTTCAGACAAATCGACCCAACCTTCTTCGTCATGCTGTCCTTGATCTGTAAGTGGCTCTTCTTCGCTCCCGCTGAACTCGTATTCGGGCAGGGGCGACAGCAGCGGTCCCCATGTCTCAATTTCGGCCAGGACCGCAATTGTAGTCTGTGCCTCGTTCGCAGCCGGGAGGAGGGTTTCTGTTGTGTCTGGTCCCACCTCAGCCAAAATTGCCGAAGCGTCGACGATGCTTTGGCCATCGCGCGTGAGAGCGGGGATGACTTCTACAAGGGGTTGATCTCGCGGCCGGAGGACTGTCCCAGGGGCTGATCGCGTTTTGCGGCCAAAATCGTGCACCAGTGAAGCAACGATGTCTGCGGCCACCTGCGGTTTTGCAACCCACGTCCCGTCCTTGCGCCCTCCGCGGTTCTTGAAAACATGTCGTTGTGCGCTTTCTTTTTTGTACGGCCACAGCTCAAAGTGTCTTTTTACACGGGCCGCGCAGCGGTTGCGGTCCCAGCCATATTTCTGGTGGACGGCGTCCACCAGCGAAATTTCTCCAAAGGGCGTGGTCCTGATGGTCGTCATGTTTTTGACTTCTTGTCTTCGCTCCGAGACAAGTTCTGAGCTGGTCACGCTAGGTAAAAAAGTAACCGACGGCACGCGGAGAAACTGCTTTCTAGAAGATCTATTTACCCGACCGGGACCACTCGATTTAAATCAGCTCAGCAAACATTGTGCTCAATTGTTCCGGCGGCGCCGACCTGTCCAGCAGGTCGCTGACTAGGCTGGCGAAACGGGTGGCCGGGGCGGCCGGGAAAGTGTGCTGGTGCGGCCCGCGCCAGAACGCCGGGTCCTTCAGCCTGGCCAGGTTCTCCGCCTTGTGCAGGTTAAAAAAGGCGACAGCTCTCCTTTTCAAGGCCTCGTGCTTGGTCTCGTGCTCGGCCGCGGCCGGCGGTGGCGGCGGCGCGGGCCGTGGCAGAGCGCCCAGCGCCTCCCGGTACTGGGCCGCCAGCCTGCTCGACTGCAGCATCAGGTCCTGGATCAGTTTCTTGACGTTCACGTCCGTCACAGTGTCGAGCAGCGGGGTCTCGCGCCGCACAAGAAACACCGTTTGATAGAAAAGCTGCGAGTTCAGGTCCTGATTCGCGTGCGCCAACACTCGGCTCAAAAACAGCGGCCTGCTGACCAGGGAGCCTTCGCCATACAACGCATAGGCCACTTCACCGTAGAGTGCGCGGAGCAGGTGTTTGTTGCCCAAGGGCTTGTCTTTTTTGCCAGTAAAGTCTGAGTAGTGCTTCATGAGGTAGTCAAAGCATCGTTCTAGGCCTGCTCCGTTCAGCACGGTCATGGCCTCGGCGTTGCCTAGCGCGGCCACTGCGCTCGTGCCGGCGGGCCGGTCCAGGACGCGCTTCGCCCAGGCGGAGACGGCGGCCGTCTTTTGCTTCTTCTTCTTGGGCTGCTGCGGCGGCGGCAGGTCGGCGGTCGAAGTGTAGTCGGACGGCGGGCGGTCGGCCGGCTTGAGTTTCTGGCCGCCCGAGTTGAGTGCGCGGTACTCGAGGTGTCTGTCTATGAGCGCGCGCATGTGCCTAAAGATCTGCAGGATGCCGTTGGTGTCGGCAGTCAGCAGACCAATCGGTTTGGGCACGGCCGCCAGCGTCCATTCTCCGCTGTCGTCCTCCGGTGGGTCGTAGGTCAGCCAGCCCTTCTTGGCTTGGCCTCGCTGTGAGACGTGGCGGCTGAGCGCGATGCTGGAGAAGACCCTTTCCTGTTGCTGCTTTTCGTCCAGCGCTTCCAAGTCAGAAAACTTGACTACCTCGACCCCTCGCATGCCCAGCGCGGCCATCAGGAAAACCGCCTCCAGCCCCCACAAGGGCCTGTCCGGCGCGGGCAGAAAAGGCGAGTCAGGGGCCTGGTGCACGCCCGCGCTCTCCGCCAGCAGGGCCTGATACAGCGAGTCGAGCCAAGCCAGCCAGGTCTCCTCGTGGATGGCGTGTTGGTGCTCCATCTTTTCGGTCCGGTTTTCTTTCGTTCTTTTCGCCGTGCCGGCGCTCATGTTCGGGTCGCTGAACAACCCGTTCTGCAGCACGAAGCGCGCGACCTCCAGCCCAAAGGGGGTCTGCAGGTTGCCCTTGGCGTCCTCGCCACCGAGCAGCCACTGCCTGAATTCAGTGTAGCTCTGGTGCCTGGTCTTGGCGCCGGGAGCTACCGCGTCCACCAGGTCATTGAGCACTTTCGCGTAGCTAAGGACGTCGTCGGGGTAGCGCAAGAACATCCGGCAGTGCGCGAGCAGGCAGTCACGGAGCGGTTTCGTGTTGCCGTCGCAGCCTTCGACCGAGCCCTCGTGCGGGCCGTAGAGGGCCTGCCTGAACGTCAGTTCGCCGCCCTCCCAGTCGTCGCCGGTGGGCAGCCGGCGGAGGTCGTCGCTCACCCGAAAGGCCGCGCGCCCTCCTTCGTTCGAGGTGAAAAAGGACCCAGAGCCCTGCAAGCCCGTGTGGGTCTTCCGGAGGAAATCGCCCACCCGCATCTTGCTGTTCTTGGGAAAGATAAAGTAGTCGCCCCAGTGCTCCGTCCAAAACTCGATAATTCCCTCCAGCTCGGCCGAGCGCTCGAAGCGCGACGCGTCCACCCCGAGCGCGGACAGGCGGACCCTGCCCAGCAGCGCCTGGTACTGCTTGGCCGAGAGCTTCACGAGCTTGTCGAGGCCCGCCACAAACGACGACCGGTACTTGCGCCAGACAGTGGCAGTAAATTTGACGGACGGTAGCCCGCGGGCCAGGGGAACTCCCGCCTTCTTGCCCCACGCGGCGAGCTCGCCGTGGCCCGGTGCCACTTTGACGTCCGGCTTCGCGATCTCTTTCCGCTCCGTGGCGTGCAGCGTGTCCATCGTGTTTTCTGTTAATATTTGGCTACCCTCTTTTTTTTTACTCAGTGATTAAAATCGAGAGGATTTAAATCCACCATGCACAGCAGTCGCGCGACGCGCCTTCTTCCGTTTTTTGCGGAGCGGCTTGGAACCGAGAAGATGGCTCTCTCTCGGCCTGGCGTTGCCGTCGGGCGGGGTCAGCAGGTTGCCGGTGATGGTAAAAAGGGAAAGTTCAGTGTCTGGCAGATGGCTGCCCAGATCGCCGTCTGCCGGTGCCTGCTTTCGCTCTGCAAGAGCGGCGGCACGCGCGCGGCGAGCGCGGCTGTTGCATGAGTCTAGCAGTCTGAGGAGCGAAGAATAATGATAAAGCAGACACGGCCACCGCGGCCTTGAGCAGCGCCCTCACCGTCGGCCACGCCCGTCCACGCGACGGAACAGCGTCTCGAGGTCTCGGAGCACTTCGCGGGTGGGCTCGGCCCCGCGCGTCAGCCTGTCCTTCGAGCCGCCGAGAAGATAAGCGAGGCAAGCCGCTCGGTCCAGCGAAAGTGGGCCGAGACGACTCTTTTTGAACAGATAGATCAACTTCAACGGGGTAATCTCCGTGCCATTCACTCTCCACTTGTGGCAGAGATCTCTCGCCAGCTGCAGCAAGGCCTGGCTGACTAGCGGCTTCTGATGAATCCCCCTCAGCCCAAACACCTGTCGTGTAATCTCGCGAAATCTCGATAAACGGGTATAACCCTGCGGGCGCCTTGGCTGCTCCGTCATTTCGCCCTCGTCCCCCCGCATCCGGCCATTCACCAAGAACTGGTTCGCCCCGTACAGCGAGTGCTCTCTCCCTACCAGACCGCATTTCTTGCAAAAGGTCCCGCTCGTTTCTTGGTTGAAGACGAATTCGTGGTCGCACATCCACCGCACTTGTGTGCCTGCCGAGGGAGCGGGGAAATGAATCCTCGACAGCGCCCTGATTTAAATCAGGGCAGTGTAATTCGTTTTCTTGGCTCCCTCCGCTCTCTCTCTGCGACAAAGGCGAGAAAAATGGAAGGCACAGAGATACACCGCAAGAGGCTCTGCCTGCACTGCGGCCACCCGAGTGCACGAGAGGACGGGAGGTGGTTCGAGCTTCCCGTGGCGTACGCACCCGTCAAGGGCTACCTGTACGTCTTCGGCCTATTTTGTACGCCGGCCTGTGCGTGGGCCTTTGTCAGCTACGGCGTGCCGGAATCTCTGCGCTCACAGGCCGGAGACCTGCTTCACTCCTTTCTGCGCCTGAATCTCCGTCAGCAACTGATACGGCCAGCCCCGGCTAGATGGAATTTGCTCGAGTACGGGGGTACCATGACCATTTCGGAATTCCGGCAGGTAGGAGGGGTCCGGGACTGGGTGCTGCCACTAGCCAAAAGACAGCCAACACAGAAACACTTTATTGGGCCTAACCAAGGCAAAGCCTACGTCATCAAGCGCCTTTCGCGGCTTCCGGGACTGCGTTTACTTTCTGCTTCTTGACGCGCGCGGACGAAGAAGCATGTTTGTTCTTCCTCTTAATCACCTTTGGCACGCACCCGCTCTCCTGCCGCTCGAGCAACTCGGGCGGCTCGACCGTAGGTTGCCCTTCGTCTTCGGCAGCGGCGCTCGACGAGATGATGGCGAATTTCAGGTAGCTCGCGCCACGACTAAATACCAGCACGAGCGGCCCGTCCTTGTTGAGCCCGAGCATCACGCGCCCCTTCTTGCGTTCCTGGAAACTCGAGGCCTTGAGGATCTTCTTGACCGTGTCCAGTGAATAGAAAAGCCCGTCGCCTGCCTGGCCGGTCGGGTCGGCACGCATCTTGGGCCGCTCGACTTCGGTGTGCGAAACGACCCCTGACAAGTAAGTGCTGCTCTTGCGCTGTTCCGAGACGTCAAGCAAACAGGACTCGGTGACCAGTCGGTCGCCGGCGACGTAGAAGCGCGCGTGCGAATTGGTCTTGTGGTGGTGCCTGGCCACCGCACACAGCGCGGCCGAGCTCACATCGGCTAGCTGGTCGCACCTGGTGGCGTTACCGTCCATCGCGACCATGTCCGCCGGCACGCGCAGGTTGGACAGGGCACTGCTGTGTTCAAAGCTGCGACCTTGGTTGAACATCTTAAGGTTCAACTGGTTGTCGTTGTCCAGCGAGAGCTCCAGGGTCATCTCGGGTCGGTACTGCGTGAGCCAGTTCGCGACTTCTTTGAGATCGATGCAAAACACGGCGCGTACCTTGCCAGAGCCAAACTGGACATAGTCGCCTTCGGCCCCTTCGGCGGAAAAGGGTACAGACAGCTCGGCGCTCACGCCGTCGGCGACGCCGACGAGCTCGAGGCCGGACGGCGAGGCATCGATTCTTGCCTCGAGCAGGACCGGTGCCAGACACTCGATCGCCCGGCGGAACGAAGGCCCGCCGCTCTTGGTGCGCCAGAGAAAGACTAGGGACATTGACGGAGTTTGGGGAAATGAGGGCGCAGAGGTAAAAAGAGGACCCGGCCCCTTTGCAACCCATTTCCTTTTTTGGGTCCTCCTGATTTGAATTGGGCCACTTTAAATCGGGGCGAGTGGAGGGAGCATCCGCGTCCAGTGAGACACGCACAGAAAAGTCAAATGTCTGTTCAACTAATCAAGGGCACGGGCGCGAACAATGGCAAGCAGCTGGCGGTCAAGTTCAACCCGGCCGAGGACCTGTCGAAGATTGTGCTAAAAGGCGAACCGCGCGCGGCTTATGGTTCTATTTTCGCCAACGTCGTGTACGAGGGAAAGCCCCGACCCTTTTGCTGCCGCCGCTGGTCGTGGCCTGGGACCCTTCGAGCTTCCAGGACTCCAAGAAGGTGACGGTCGACCTTTCCTTCCGCGAGGCCATGACCCATTCCAGCGTGTTGGAGGCCTACCAGGTCCTCAGGGCCATTGATGAAAGAATGTGCGCACTGGTCGTACAGGCCAGGTCCAAGCTGCTGCCCACCGTGAAAAGCAGCGGCCCTCTGGCTAAAACAGACGAACAGATCAAGTCTTACTACCAGGCCTGTACCCGACCCCGCACCAGCGCCAAGAGCGACAGGGCGTGGCCCGCTCGCCTGAGCTGCACGCTGACGGCGCCAAGATCCTGGGAGGAGAGGAGACAACCAGTCGATTGCCAAGGGGATGTAGTCAAATGCCTAATCCAGGTGACCACGTTGTGTTCGCGCCAGGAAAAAGTGTCGCTCCGGCTTCAAGATAGTCCAGCTGCGAAAGAATCGCAGAGGTCTGCCTTACCCGGACATTAGCCTGACCGAAGAAGAGGCCTTTGGTGTGTCGCTCAAGGAGACTCAGGAGCAGACTCGAGCGCGATGCAAATCGAGAGGAGTTTGTTTAATTAATTAAATTTTGTACAGCTTCAAGCTACACAGACAGCACAGTCGGCCGGTCCCAGGGCCTTGCTAGCGGCCTGGGTTCGTATGTAATACGTAGTTTTTGAGACCGAGCTGCCAGGCGTAGAACAAAGCGCTGCTGACTCTGCGTTCAG
>WBZZ01002545.1:57500-66245 GCA_019918135.1 Paulinella micropora | reverse complement strand
ATGTGGACATCACCCCCGAATTATCCGGTAAAAAACTTATTTATAGATTTCGTCTGGCCGGACACGTCTGAAATGCCAATTTGATCCTGGTCTTTTGGCGGCTTTTTGTCTTTGCGTCACTGAGCTAATATAACGAGACATCATTCTCTTTTTTGAGGACTGTGTTTGGTTATATTACCGACTTACTCTTCCATTGAGCTATCGTTGGGGATAGTACATTTGGAGTCCATAGCTAAAGGCTGATTTCTTTTCTGATCTGTCGTACAGACATCAGATAAGCACAAATTTATTTTTCGCTGATCTGTCGCACAGACATCAGACGAAAACAAACACTCCTACTCATCCTCAAACAAAAAAACTTACAAACAAGCGATCAATTTGTCACAAGCTGGCATAACCTTTAGCCCTTGTGCACATTTGGCTTCTGTGTGCTCTTCTACAAGACACCAGACCACACCTACTCCACTCCCTCTTGCTGCTTGCATAAAGCCAAGTAGGACAAGTGCGAAACAAACATCAGACAAACACACAGACAGAGGAAAAACGAGCAAAGCACTCCCACTCTCTGTTCTGAACCATTTTCCTTGCATTTTCTCTGCAGAAACCAGAGGAGATTACACATCTCTCACACAAGAGCAAGACAAATATCGAAGCACTGTCCGACGACAGACTGACTTCTACAAAACAGCTCTTTTGACCAAACTATCGTTATCTCTGTGTAGGGCCTGACGCCCCATAACTATTTCAACAGAGAAAAGGAAGAAGGAGAAGAAGGTTGCATAGAGTGATAAGAATAACAGAGGAAAAAAAAAAGAAAAAAAAAGCAGACGTGACTCTCATAACATAAGATGGAAGACGAGAATGAGCAGGCTGGTGTGACACCAACTGATTATGGTCCTAGTGAGGGAGGAGAGGAGCAGGAGACTCAGTACTCAGAAGAGAGGGGGGATAGAGATGGAGAGGAGAGAGAGGAGTATACGTATACAGCCGATGTAGAGTCGACAGGGGGGGGGGGGGTAATGCACAAGAAGCGAGTGCAGGTCAGACTGGAGGATCTCCATTGACAGAGGCAGAGAGAGAGATGGAGGATGTTGGCCAGAATATCCCAAATACATGGGAACAGTTGGCTACATATGATGATGAAGAGTCCTTCTTCCTTAACTACCCAACCTATTATAAAACACACATCTACATTCCTTACGAGAAAAGGAATAGACCAGGACAAGGTCAAAGCAACCTCCTGATCGAAATTCCCGGCCTTGCGAAGCCTCTCTTCAACAAAGTGAGGTTTGAGCACGAAAGAGTGCCATTGCAGGATATCAAGTATGGCGACACTCTTACACTGTGCGACATATACGACATATCTGCAACACTCTACGCTGCTGTGCTCGTTGCGGAATTTTATGAACGCACAAACATACAGTGGAAAAATAAACGCACAACTGCAGCATGGCTGTCTGTCTGTGGTGTCCCCACTGATATCAAGAATCTAGAAAGAAAGTTCGAAGGTAGAAACCAAAGTGGCATTGAGTTTGCCCTTGAGGCTTTTGTAACTGCCTTCACACGGGCTTACAACGAAATGTACAAAGCACTGAAAGACAACACAAGGCAACATCCTGTTTACGAGGAGGTTGACCAGTCTTGTCAGGTTGAACGCCTCACACAACTCCATGAGGGCCTCTTTGAGGGGAAGGAGCAAACCAACATGGAAACAATGGGCCCACACGAAGAATCACACTCTCATCAAAGGCCCTCTCACAACAATCCCAAATAATAACAGAGCTGATAAGTCTTCCATGAGAGAAAAGGCACACTTCCTCTCTAGTGCCACAGGGCTTGCACAGTTCGTGACTCATCTAGCACGACAGGTGAAAGAAGAAGAGACGAGACAGAAAGAGGAGAAGGAGCAGAAGGAGAAGATAGCTGTGGCAATGGCAGTAGCACGGGTGGCTCCACAGCCAACGGCTCCACCTACCACATCTAACCCAGCTCCCAGGAAAGCAGGAGGAGGACCCACAGGAGGAGGACCCCAAGGGGGAGGGACAGTAATTAACTTGACTGACTCCCAGAAGAAAAAGCATGCGCTGCAGGCAGCCCTAGCTAAAATCAAAATTGGGGGAGGGGGCCTTAAGCTCTATGCTATCACTGCCAATGAGGCTGACACAGAGAAGACCCTCATGACTAAGTTCAATGAGATGGACAGATGCTTCCAGCAAAACCAGTGTGAGGTGGAGCAGGAGTATGAAGTCCTAGAACATCTCTGTGATCGATCCCTCCTTAAAGCTGGTTTTGATCGTATAACTTACGAGAAGTACAGAGGAGAGGAGGAGCTAGCAAGGAAAGGTGGACATGCAGAGATGAGTTGTACTCTGGCCATTGCTGCCCTCATTCGATACTTTAAGGCAAGTGGATACCAACACTTGTGCAATGGCACATTGATTGGGTTTGAAATTTTCGACTTAGTATCGGAGCAGTTGCAGTCTGTCACTCAGCTTGCATCTGTCTTAACAAATGTGGACACCCAGTACACTCTCTTTTATAGCCACAAAGCCATACTCCTATATTTCCTCAGAGCTTTGCACGTCTACAACAAAAATAAGCTCACACTGCTCATGCAAGACTGCAAAACCTTCGACAAGGTAAAGCACTTGAACTTTTTGGAGATGAGCGTCTTTGAGGCCACGACTAAGGCCGTGAGCCCAAAAATGTTGTGGACCGAAGTAATGACCGCTTGTCAGAGGCTCGACAGCCAGACAGCATCCTTGATCGGTTCTGCATCGGCTTCTGCTCAACCGCAAGCCGCACATACGCAACGATCTCTAGGAAAGCGACCAAGAGAGAACAATCGTGAAGCTAACACACCTTGTATTCGTTGGTGGGCACGGGCACAATGCTTCAAACACACAAATAAGAAATGCCCGTACACCCACGATGTCGAGGACACCTGCATCCGAAACACACTCCTCAAGAACGTACGGTCGGACGAAACCAACACCGTCGCCGTTCTGCGCCGACTGCGCAAGGATCAGGGGTGGAAATTACAGGATGTCGCGGACCATGACCACGAACTAGCTGACGCGATCAATTCTCTTTTCGCTAGAGATGATCAGAAGACGGCAGCCATAGAAGCCGCAAGTAGAGGAAGAGGTGGAACACGAGGAAGAGGAGGAGGGAGAGGAATCAATCGAGGAGGAGGAGCCCCTTTCGCACGAGGCACATACACTCGCGGGGGGGAGAGAGGATTTGTGAGAAGAGGAGGAGGAAGAGGTGTACTTCAAGGTAGAGGAGGAGGAAGATGGGTTGGCCGAGGTTGATACGGCAGCGCAGAGCGCCCGTACCACAGAGATGGGGGCTGGGCAGACGGCTCGAGCTCAAGCTCGAGTTCCTCAGCACCACAGGCCTATGCGACATCAGGCGCAACCACTACCGACACTGATGCCGACGCAGGTAACAGATTTGAGGTAGTCCAACGACTAGAGAAGGAGGGAGAAAACAGAACAACATGCATTGCACGATACACCGTTGTGCAGGTCCCAACCAATGGTACCAGTGAGTCTAAGAGCCCACAGCAGGCCACAGACCAACTCAAAGGTAGTACAATACCAGTACACCCATCACGACAACAAACAGTGCATGCTGCTAATAGGCAGGCGAGTAAAGCGCTGGCAAAGAGAAAGCAGGCGGGCCTGTCGCAGCCACAGCCGAAGAAAGTAAGAATAGAACCGGCAATCAATCTTATCAACTTGCCGAGACAGACAATAGACAAGGAGGATGGAGGACATCAACCTCTCCTCACGGTCTCAAACAGACAAAGCAAGGACAATCATCCTTCGCCTGTGAACAATACCCAAAAAGACATTACAAAAACGGCGGAAAGGGAGGAGGAGGCGAACCTTGAGAAAAGGATACAGATTTTAGAACACAAGCTCCTTGTATTGGCCTTAAAAAGTCACCGACCAGACGCTTTATGCTATACGAACCTTTTTTGTGAAACATTAAATACCTTTATAAACGTTGGTAATGATACTATGGCGAATATTAATATTGTCTGCAGGAAATTTACTACGAAACACCATGCGTGGTTAGAAACTAATATGAAAAAATTATCTGGCACCTTGAGTTAGTAGTCGGACGGATATAACGGGCATCATCACTTTAAATTTTAAATTGAAATCCGGACGAGTATCGAGTGGACTTATACGGTGTCCCCGAATACCACGGATCTGTTCTTTTATCGTACGACCAACTGGCGACAATGAACGTAGTGATTGATTGCGCCGCCAAAAGAGTCATATACGGCGTAGAGCCAGGAGAAGAATATACTGTCGACTCTCTCCATGCTATTGACTCATACGAGGCCCTACACCTAGGGGTAGCATCGGAAGGGAAACAGGTGGCCATTACACACGCATATGAGGCATATATGCCAACGGACGCGGTGTCTAAAGATGGTTCAAACCTGTCAGACAAGAGAGAGGCGGAGGTCTATACGGCTACAGTCTCTACACAATGGGATAAAAAGTCGATAGACGATCTCATTGAAAAGAGGAAAGAGGAGATTATATGCATGGGAAAAAGGTGCCCATCGTTGGCGAGATTTGAAGAAGGAGCAGGGGCCGATGTATATATTACCAACGGGTATTGCTTTCACGTAAAGGTGGAAGAGAAGGACAGACAGGAGTTTATACCGAGGAGAAGGGGACGACTCCCTGATATCCCGGCAGAATATATTAAAAGCTTTATCACCGAATTCTGGGGTGATGAGCCTACGTGGCCGCGCTCACTGACAGAAGTGAAAAAGTGCCTGCGCACTCTTTTTGAAAATAATAAACCATATACGGTCATACTCCCGTACAATGAGAAGGCGATATGGGCGCAGGAGATACGGGACCGGCTTATTGATCATCCGATACCGGTGCCCTCACGGAAGCAACACTTAGTGGTGGCTTGTCGTCTCGGGACTCGTGAGCAGAGCAGTGCATACAAGTGGAAGCTCAGAGACCAGGACAAGTTGAAATTGATTCCTCAAGCATTCACATGCTTCGATGGTTTCTACACCCGAAAAGCTCCGTTGCAATATGCGAGATTAATAGATATGTTGGTAGGTCTGGCGGAGGACGACGAACCAGACACTGCCACATATGAAAACACGGGAATGGACGATATATCAGAAGAAGAGTTGGGCTTGGAGGAGGACAGAGCACCCCTCAAGCATCAAAAGAGAATGTCAGAGGAGGAGTTTAAGGCGGCGATAGACGAGAAATTGGCAGGAGGAGCAGGTACGGAGAAGGAGAAAGAGGTTTTGAAAGAAAGATTGAAGGCGAACAAAATGATTTTTGACCCCCCTCAAGCGGGAGGTGTCAAGCCGGAAGACTTCACTGCGGTTATTTGTAAAATACCAGGTGCTGAGCCTTCACCGGCGCCACGACGGGCAAATCTGAGTATACATGAAGCAAAGATCGCAGAAGAACAAGCACGGCAGTTACTCGATGAGGATTTCATTGAGAGATCGACATCTCCAATAGTTTCCCAACCGAGACTGGTGCCTAAACCGGGAGGAGAATGGCGCTTAACGGTTAACTATGCCCGCGTCAATGAAATTTTAGAGGAGGAACGAAATCCATTACCTACTCTTGAAGAAGGAAGGCGAGTATTGCGGAACGCCAAGCTATACTCAGTCATTGATCTAATGGCTTCTGGCAAATTCCACTGGATGAAAAGTCCAGATGGCTGACTGCATTTGTAGTAGGAATGGAGATATATCAGTGGAAAGTACTTCCAATGGGACTCAAACAGGCCCCGGGACTCTTTCAGAAAGCGATGCAAAGCATGCTGAGTAGCAAATATGATGACCAGACAGAGGGAGGTTTCATGAGGAGAAGAGGACAGAAGGCGGGAGAGTACGCATTTTGTTACATCGATGACATTATCGTGTACTCCAATACGATGGAAGAGCACATCGACAATCTAACAGACATTTTCAGGCGTATCAAACTATTTTGCCTGAAATGTAATTTGAAGAAATGTCAACTCGCAAAGACAAGCGTGACATATTTGGGGTACGAAATCTCTTACAATAGAGTCTCGATATCCAAAGAGAAGAGGGAGGAGATCATGAGCCGGCAGAGGCCGAAGAATCGCACAGAGCTGCACTCATTTCTTGCGATGGCGCAATATTACAGCCAGTTCATACCCAATTGGGGTGCAACTCGGGCTAAGTTGGAGAGAATGATCGACTTCGGTGATTTTGAGAAGTGGAATGATGAAGCCTTAGAAGCGTACAACACGCTCAAAGATCTCATCTACAAATATCCGAAGGATGGCGGACTCGTGCTGATGATGCCCGACTTTTCGAAGCAATTCGTAGTCGACACAGACGCATCAAAGTTCGCGATCGGCGCAGTCTTACAACAGGAAGATGAGGAGAAAAAGTTGCGCCCGATCATGTTTATAAGTAGAAAGTTGTGCTCGGCGGAGCGAAACTATTGTACGAGACAGAGAGAGGCACTGGCGGTGGTCTGGGCCCTCAAACGGTTGAGAGAGTATTTATGGGGTGGACCTCAGTTTATAGTAAGGACTGATCACCAGAATTTACTATGGATGATGAATCATGAACAGACTGGCCGTCTAGCGAGATGGCAGGCATTCTTGTCATGTTTCAATTTTACAATGGTCCATCTACCCGGCAAGCGAAATGTTGTCGCTGACAGCCTCTCCAGGCTAGAGTTTCACTCAGAAGTGGCAGCTCTCGTATCATCAGCAGAAATGGAGGATCTATCCCCAGACTGCACATACGAAGTGCATCATATCGAGTCGATGCAGATGGCGAGAGGGGTCCGATATAACCGATCGGGTCTACGTCATAGCCCGCAGGTCCGGATCATGGGATATGTTGTACAGCACATGTCCTCGAGGATGCTGAGTGGTCCTATGAAGCATATGAGAATATGAAGGCGGAGATAAAACAAGAAGAGATTAAGCAAGAAGCATATGTGGAACCCCCGCAGGAGAACAAGGAGGAGTTAGACGAAAACCCTGAGAGGATAGGAGTGCAGCTAGAGGATGGGACTATCCACATAGCCTCACCCACTGCATGGAGACAGCAACAGGCTCTCGATCTGGAGTTCAAAGAGCTAATACAGCTATACAAGAACCCGAACGAGCTGAAAATGACGAAGGAGATTAAGGAGCAACAGAAGGAGATGGGGTGGAGAGACGGTCTCTTGTGGTACAAAGGCCAACACGGGCGCTATGCATCACAACCAGACAAATGGACTCTCTGGGTTCCTGAGAAACTCAGACACATCATTTTTGTCGCTGCTCATAACTGCCCACTCTGGCGCACCCGGGCCGACAAAGAACGCATATGTTCATTTCGAGACGATTCTGGTGGAAGAAGATGAAGAAGAATATTGATGCACAGGTCAATGCATGCATCCCATGCAAGACATCCAAAACACATTGAAGGCGAATTTTGGCCTGATCGGGACTTTTCCTTTACACTTAGGAATGTTCGAGTTCTTACACACTGATCATGTAGGACCTTTCCCGGTCACGACGGAAGGTTACAGATACCTTCTAACGGCCATAGACAGAGCCACCAACTATGTATGGGTGGTCCCAGTCAAAGACGTTACGGGCGAAACAACAGCCAAGGCGTTGATTGACAGGATCATCTCACAGATTGGGGTGCCGAGAAAAATATGCTCAGATCGAGGCTCTGACTTTAATAATGAAGTCATCGACAAGCTATCTGCATATTACGGCATGAAATGGCAATATGTCACCGCCTATAACCCCAGAGCAAACGGCAAGATAGAGCGGGTGCATAGACCCCTCAAGGCCGCGCTGAAGATGTATTGTATGAAGAAGGAGAACCAAAAGGCATGGGTGGAGGCAGCATCCTCGTTTGCCTTTGCTATGAATTGCCTACCCTCTACAGCGTTAGGTGGTTCAAAAGGTTCCGTCTCGCCATACCAATTGGTATATGGGCGTGAGCCCGCCATCCCAGCCTCACTGCTGCACCCAAAAGATTCATGGGCAGATCGGGATGAGCTGTTTGGGGTGAGACTTCGGGCGAAGATGGAGGCGGAGCAAATAGTACAGGCGCATAGGGAGGCGGAGCGCAGGAAGACTGATGCTGAAGGTGTCAGGCAGGCACACCTGGATCAAGTCAGATTTCAGGTCGGGGATATTGTACTACTGTATCATCCTCAGGTTCCTCAGGGAGTCAGCTCGAAGCTGTTCATCCACTGGAAAGGACCATACCAGATCATGGAACAGATGGGGCCTTTGAATTATAAAATCAGGGGCAGAGGAAAAGTTCAAATAGTCAATGTACGAAGGCTGATTAAGTATGATCCCTTCCTACTTGAAGATGAGTCCGTTGATCAAGCACTCAAACGGATGGAGGCTGACTTTAAAGAGGTCCCACCAATCCGTCAGGAGGATATCTCGGAACGGAATGCCTACAGGGCACCAATTGCGGAGAAGGAGGAAGCTGAGCTGGAGAACAAGCGAGCCACCGACCGCAAAAGCGCGGCGGGGACTCAGACCCGCAAAAGGGTGGAGTCGAACGTGCCGGAAGCAAAGTTCACGGAGGCGCAAATAAGGAGAGCGCAAAATGACCTTATCTACGACCGACCGAGGAAGGCGATAAGGACGGCACGTTCGCAAGGAGTCCATCAAGAGGGGAGCGATGACGGAGATCAAGACCCTCGCGCGGGCAATGACACTCTCGTTCAC
>WBZZ01002545.1:45000-50000 GCA_019918135.1 Paulinella micropora | reverse complement strand
AATTCAAGCGTGACCTGGTCCCCCCCCCCCCCCCCCCCCCCCCCCCCCCCCCCCCCCCCCCCCCCCCCACCCACCCATCACCACCACCGCCCACCCACTGTTAGTAGTATGAATAATCGTAGCGAGTCACTATTGGTTGTATGTTAGGTGGTAAGTGCGCGTTGGGTAAAAGAACATTTTGCCCCTACTCGCAAGAATATTAGTTCGCGTGCACGCAAGCCACGCTTGCCGGACTGTGGATTCTTCTCTCTTGTTCGTATTCCCGGCGCCTCCGGATTGGGAGTTGCAGTTGTTCCCAACCATCCCAACTTGTTTGGATCTCTGTTATGTCACGCGAAGACATTGTTGCTCAGGTACGATGGTGTCTGGACTAGTTCCCCGAAACAAGCACTTGGGTATAGCTTTGTCCTTGCTATCGAGGAGGGTGGAGTTTCGCTTGTTGTACCCCAATGTATGCGTGATGAAATAGTTAGTCAGTGCCAAAAAAATCTGGAAGCGGGGCATGAGGCATTGACAAAGGGTGGAGGTTTCTTAGTTTAGCACAGCGAATCCCGATCTTCCAAACTGTAAATTTGTCATCTTTGGGCAATCAAAATCGACGTATAAAGTGTACGTTCAATCGTTACAGGATATTTTTTGTGGACAACCGCTTACAGTTTCTTACAGTCGTTCTTATCGCGGGTGGTTTCTGGAGCGCTATGGATATAAGCTCGATCGCTTACAGTGGGGAACACTGACCCCGTTCCTGTGAGTCCCTGGTCACTTACTTGGCAGTGATGATTACTAAATTGATAGTGAAAGCCATATAGTATGTAGTGATGGTCACTTAGCAGTTAGTGATGGTCACTTTGAAGTTAGGGATGGTCACTTAGAGGTTAGTGATGGTCACTTAGAAGTTAGTGATGGTCACTTAGACGTTAGTGATGATCACTTATTGCACAGCATGTCAAGAGGAATAGTAATTAATAATAATTCAGATGCAAGTCGACATATATATCATGAAATAATAATAATAATAATAATAATAATAATAATAATAGTAATAATAATAATAATAATAATAATAGTGCTTCTCTGTCAATGGCTGATGCATTTCTGCACATGCGCCTCCATCATCTCACCCGTGAGGGGAGTACGAAGAATTGACGATAAGCTCTAATGACACCCCCGCAAGGGCAGTTCCAACACTTCCAGACGGGCCGGTATGTTCAATGAAAATACTGGTCCAGACGGATCGGTATGTTCAATGAAAATACTGGTGGCACCGACGGGAATCGAACTGGCGACAGGGCCCAGATGGTAGAACTTGACCACTGGGCTATCACGGTGTCCATAATAATAATAATAATAATAATAATAATAATAATAATAATAATAGTGATTCTCTGTCAATGGCTGATGCAAATCTGCACATGCGCCTCCATCGTCTCACCCGTAAGGGGAGTACGAAGAATTGACGATAGGCTCTAATGACACCCCCGCACGGGCAGTTCCAACACTTCCAGACGGACCGGTATGTTCAATGAAAATACTGGTGGCACCGACGGGAATCGAACTGGCGACAGGGCCCAGATGGTAGAACTTGACTACTGGGCTATCACGGAATAATAATAATAATAATAATAATAATAATAGGCTTCCTCAGACTATAGCATCAGATCCAGATCCTGGACATGTGCCTCCATTAATAATAATAATAATAATAATAATAATAATAATAATAATAATAATAATAATAATAATAATAATAATAGTGCTTCTCTGTCAATGGCTGATGCATTTCTGCACATGCGCCTCCATCGTCTCACCCGTGAGGGGAGTACGAAGAATTGACGATAAGCTCTAATGACACCCCCGCAAGGGCAGTTCCAACACTTCCAGACGGGCCGGTATGTTCAATGAAAATACTGGTGGCACCGACGGGAATCGAACTGGCGACAGGGCCCAGATGGTAGAACTTGACCACTGGGCTATCACGGTGTCCATAATAATAATAATAATAGTAATAATAATAATAATAATAGAGAGTGACTAGAACAGTGGGCATTTGCAGAAAAGGATTAGTGACAGGTGCTACATAGATAAATAGATAAATAGATAAATAGATAAATAGATAGATAGATAGATAGATAGATATTCGATAGATAGACACACTCCATACATCGCTGTTTCCTTCGGGTAAATTGCTCTCCGCGGTAGGTTTCACGCATTGTCAGATCTTCCATACATCAATAGAGATAGATAGATAGATAGATAGATAGATAGATAGATAGATAGATAGATGATAGATAGATAGATAGATATCTAGATAGACAGACAGATAGATAGATAGTAGATAGATAGATAGATAGAAGTATAGATAGATAGATAGATAGATAGATAGTTAGATAGTTAGATAGTTAGATAGATAGATAGACAGATAGACAGATAGACAGATAGATAGATAGATAGATAGATATCTATATATATATATGTATATATATATATCATGTATGTATGTATGTATGTAGGTATGTATGTCGATGGTAGCCAGGGGCATTTGAAGGGACACTAACATACATACATACACACACATACTTACTTACTTACTTACGTACATGCAAAAATACATACATACATACATACATACATACATACATACATACATGCATGCATACATGCATGCACATATCCATACACATACATACACATACATACATATATACGTACATACATACATACATACATGCATACATATATACATACATGCATCCATACATAACATACATAACATACATAACATACATAACATACATAACATACATAATATACATAATATACATACATACCTACATACATACAGACATACAGACATACAGACATATACATACATACATACATACATACAGACATATATACATACAGACATACAGACATATACATATATACATACATACATACATACATGCATACATACACCATACATAAATACATAAATACATACATACATACATACATACATAAATACATACATACATACATACATACATGCATACATGCATAAATACATACACGCATACATGCATACATGCATACATACATACATGCATACATACATACATGCATACATACATACATACATACATACATACATACATACATACATACATACATACATACATACATACATACATACATATGTACATACTTACATACAAACGTACATACATACATACATACATACATACATACATATTTACATACATACATACATACATACATACATGCATACATACATGCATACATACATGCATACATGCATACATACATACATACAATGCATACAAACATACGCATACAGACATATATACAAACATACATCCATACATACATTCATACATACATCGGTACGTACGTACTTACGTACGTACGTACGTACTTACGTACGTACGTACGTACGTACTTACGTACGTACGTACGTACGTACATACATACATACATACATACATACATACGCACGTACGTACGTACATACACATACATACATACATACATACATACATACGTAGTACGTACGTACGTACGTACGTACATACATACATACATACATACATACATACACACACACAGATACATACATACATACATACATACACACACACATACACACACACAGATACACAACACACACACACACACAAACAAAAACACAAACACACACACACACACACAAACACAAACACAGACACAGACACAGACAGGCAGACAGACAGACATAGACAGACAGACATGACATACATAGAGGGGAGAGAGAGAGAGAGAGAGATAGAAAGAAAGAAAGAAAGAAACAGAGAGAGAGAGATCGAGAGAGAGAGAGAGATCGAGAGAGAGAGAGAGAGATCGAGAGAGAGATCGAGAGAGAGAGAGAGAGAGAGAGAGAGAGAGAGAGGAGAGAGAGAGAGAGAGAGATGAGAGAGAGATGAGAGAGATGAGAGAGAGAGAGAGATGAGAGAGAGAGATGAGAGAGAGAGAGATGAGAGAGAGAGAGAAGATAATTACACTTTTTTCAGGGTCATTTTCAAGAAAATGCACTCTAAAAAAAGTGTTTTTAAGTCCAAATCACTATTTTTCAACAAACAAGAAATAATAAGAAATCAAAGAGAAATCAAGAAAGGAAGCGAAAAATTAATAATTTAATTAATTATTTTACATTTATAAAAATATATAAACTATAATATATATAGAAGATGCCAAGACCAAAACTATACGAAGGAGAAGCAAGACGAAAGAGAAATAACGAGAAAGCTCTCGCATACTACTACCGCCACCAAGAAAGGTTGAAGGAGGAAAGAAAAGAAAAAGCATTAAAGCAAAAGCAAGAACTCAAAAGCATAGAGGAATACAAAAAGAAGATACAAGAGTTGGAAGATAGACTGAGTAAAATAACGGTTTAAGCTCAATAATTTTTTTTATTCTGGTAAAAATATTTTTCATCTAAACACATAACCCCCATATAATAATAACGGTAAAAACATTAATTAATTATTTTTAGAAAAAGTATCTTACCTTATATATACATAACTGTAAAATGTCAAAACCACCTTTACCACCAAGACCAAACAAGCAATATGTTCAACTTCTTCAAGCTAAGGCTAAGCTTAGAAAGGTTGAAACGAAAGATAAAAGAAACCGCCAAGACCTTTTATCTACCATCCGTAGTAATACGAGGGCAAATCTCCGCGAGGCTAAGACCCGAAAAGCGAAGCGACGAGAGTTTAGAGCGAATGAATATGAAGTTAGGAGGGATAACAGGCTGAACTCTCTCACATTCAAATTTAGGGACTTAGATATAAGCTTCTATGATACAGACACCTTGGAAGAGAAGGTATTGATACCCGCTATAAGATATGCCAGAAGGGAAGGGATGACGGCTAATGCGGATGTCAATTTATCTATAACATACTCCACCGCTCCTGCTAATGAACGATATGACCACTATTTAAAGAAGAAAAGTTTTAATT
>WBZZ01002545.1:0-40000 GCA_019918135.1 Paulinella micropora | reverse complement strand
GCGTAAAAGATCTTAAACTCCGCATATGCTGGTTGATAGCCCAGGACTCAGCAGACACCAGATTGTTATGGGTGGGGTTTTGAGGCAGCTCTAGCAACCGCGCTTGGTGTATGCACTTGCACACTCGGTGACGTCTTGCAAGAGGTTGCTGGGACTGCGGAATAACCTCGGCTTAGTGCAGTCTTGCCCTCAGGAGCTCCATCGGTGGCCCCGATCATCAGGCGAGAGACTGACACGGGGGGGTGGAGGACCTCGAACAAGGGTATTGGAGGCTTATGTCCGTTGAGGATATGCTATTAGCTGCATCAGTACGCCTCAGATATATTATTATTATTATTATTATTATTATTATTATTATTATTATTATTATTATTATTATTATTATTATTATTATTAGTAATATTAATATTATTATTATTATTAATATATTATTATTATTATTATTATTATTATTATTATTATTATTATTATTATTATTATTATTATTATTATTATTATTATTATTATTATTATTATTATTATTATTATTATTATTATTATTATTAATATTATTATTAATATTGTTATTATTATCACTATTATTATTATTATTATTATTATTATTATTATTATTATTATTATTATTATTATTATTATTATTATTATTATTATTATTATTATTATTAGGCGCATGTGCAGATTTGCATCAGCCATTGACAGAGAAGCACTATTATTATTATTATTATTATTATTATTATTATTATTATTATTATTATTATTATTATTATTATTATTATTATTATTATTATTATTATTATTATTATTATTATTATTATCAACATTGTCTATGTGCCTGGCGTTGCCATGTGTAGGCATCATCCCCCGGATAGCAGGTAAAAAGTGCACTTTTTCTGGTGTCAGGTGCACCTTATTTTTTTCCATTATTTTCAATATCGTTTGGCAGGATTTGACCTAATGCCATTTTAACCTTGGTCTGTTGCAGTTTTCTTTTTGGCTTCACTGAGCTAATATAACGAGACATCATTCTCTTTTGGGGATTTGTGTCTGGTTGTATTACAGACTTTTATTGAGCTATCTTCGGGGATTGTAACATTGGAGTCACCAGCACAAGGCTGATTTCTTTTCTGGCTTGTTTTTGGAACAGCAGAAAGAAAAATTAGACAGACCTATCTCTTCTGAGTAGGTGTTCCAAAAAACAAATACTCCAGCACATCCCCACACAGCTCTTTTTGTAAAACTAGACGTCTAGGCGTTTGTGAGTAGGTGTCTCAGTACCCTCTCCACAGCCTGTATCTGTGTCCTCACAAGGAGGCCTAGAGACCAGACCTCGTAGCTGTTCTTTTGTTCTCTCTTGAGACAGAGACAGAGTAGGTCAACAGACGTACAAACAAACACTCACAGATACAAACAAACTTGAAGGACACGAGCGTAGTACTCTACCTTTCAAGTCTGTGCACTTTGTTGCCTCTCAAACCACACACATCAGAGTATTTTTGCAAATCTCTGACTGTCTTTCGACAATAGGTCTGAACAAGTGTCAGACGACAAGTCGACTTCTCAAGGAGTGCTTCTCTAGCCTCTTTGACATTATCTGTACATAGGTCCTCGTACCTCATAACAGATACAACAACAAAAAGAGAAAAAGAAAAGAGGAGTGGAGAAGGAGATTAAATTTTCAGAGAGAGTCGTACAGATTAATTCTTTCTCACAAAAAAAAAACACACACATAAGACATAGAGGTGAGACGCTCTCTCTCTATACTGTCTTTTCGTTTTTTCTCTCTATTCGTTCCTCATAGACGAACAGAGCAATTACTGGGTAAAAACAACTCTGTCTCATCCGTATTCCTTCAGCATCCATGTCTACTAGGTCTGAAGACTGGCAGGAAGGAGGGGGGGAGAGTGAGCGAACCCCAGGAAACGAAGAGGAGTTCGTTGACTCTCATGCAGAAGGAGGAGATCTGGCACCTTCCTTTGACACAGGAGGAGCAGAGAATCAATTTTTTACTGCGCATTCCTTTGACACAGGAGGAGCAGAGGAAGTCGAGGAGGAGCAGAAGGGAGGAGAGGAAGCGAGGTTTGTGGCCGAATATGGCAAACTAAGTAAGAAGGAGTTTGAGGAGAAGAAAGGGAAGGATGAGGCCTATAAATGGCTATACATTCCCCAAGAAATACGATGGGGACAACCCTTGAAGAAGGAGGACATCTGTTATCATCTCCCAAGGCAAGCTCTGCCTCTCGCAGAATTCCTCAGAGACGACGGTGCACAGTTACAGGTGCAACATGTCTCATTTGGGGACAATATGTCTTTACTGGAGCTACTCGACCTCTCATGGACAGTGTTTGAGTGTGCTATACTCTTTGAGTACCAGACTGGAAAGACTGTGCTGCCATGGAACACAAGAGCACTGGCTAGGTTGCTCGATCCTGGTCAGGACATTGATTCAATAAAGAGAGTGGAAAAGGAGTTTAAGTTCAGGAATCCAAAAGGACAGATCAATGTCATGGATGTGTCTCTGAAGCTTATGGAGGCCAAGTTAGTGGACCTGGGTAAACTCCAACACACCCAGTTTGGCAGGGACCTTCACCCGGCCCTGAGGGAAATAGAAGGCGAAGCTGGAGGGGTGACGAGGATGAAGAAGCTGCATGCGGCCTTGGTGAAGGATGACGCACGGAAGAGGTGGGTCTTCACGAAGGATCATACGATCTTGGAGGGGACGGCCGCACCACCCCCCACCAATAAAGCGGGAGAGAAGGAGCTGGCGGAGAAGGCCTTGTTCCTTCGGAAGGCAGCTGAGATCCTGTCTTTTTTTCATCATGCCCAAGAGCTGTATATCAAAGAGCTAGCGGCTGAGAAAGAAAAGAAGGAGATGGAGGCAAAGATGCGAGCATGGCATATGCTGTGAGGCGCATGTTCTCGAAGACGCTGAGTGGTCTTATGAGGCATACGAGAACGCGAAGGCGAATATAAAAGAAGAGGAGGAGACGACTGAGGTCTGTACTGAACCTCCACAGGAAAATCGAAGCGAGCTTGATAAAGACCCGGAAAGGGTAGGAGTAAGGTTGGAGGACGGTACTATTCATATCGCCTCGCCTACCGCGTGGAGGCAGCAACAGGCGACGGATCCGGAGTTCAAGGAGCTCATAACGTTATACAAGAACCCTAATGAGCTTAAAAAGACTCCACAGATCAAAGATCAGATGAAGGAGATGGCGTGGAGAGATGGGCTATTGTGGTACAAGGGCCAGCATGGCAAATTTGCATCACAGCCTGACAAATGGACTCTCTGGGTACCAGAGAAGTTGAGGCGCTTTATATATGTCGCAGCCCATAACTGCCCCTTACTGGCACATCCGGGTCGACAAAGAACTCATTGGTTCATAGCGAGGCGATTTTGGTGGAAAGGGATGAAGGAGGAGATAGACAGGGAAGTGGACGCATGCATCCCATGCAAAACCACAAAGACACCGCTGAAGGCGAACTTTGGCCTGATCGGTACATTCCCGTTACACGCCGGGATGTTTGAATTTTTACATATCGATCATGTGGGACCTTTCCCCGAATCGGCAGAAGGTACAGATACCTTCTTACCGCAATAGATCGAGCCACCAATTATGTCTGGGTTGTTCCTGTTAAGGACGCTACAGGCAAGACAACTGCGGAGGCTCTGATCGATAGGATCGTCTCGCAGATCGGAGTGCCTAGAAAGATATGTTCTGATCGAGGTTCTGACTTTAATAATGAAGTCATCGACAGACTATCTAAGTACTACGGGATGAAATGGCAATATGTTACTGCCTATAACCCGAGAGCGAATGGCAAGATCGAGCGGGTACATAGACCTCTCAAAGCCTCGCTTAAGATGTACTGTATGAAGAAGGAGAATCAGAGAGCCTGGGTGGAGGCAGCACCTTCATTTGCCTTTGCAATGAACTGTCTACCCTCATCGGCATTAGGAGGAGCCAGGAGCTCAGTCTCGCCATATCAATTGGTTTACGGCCGAGAGCCTAATATCCCAACCTCACTTCTGCATCCAAAAGACACTTGGGCAGATGAGGATGAGTTGTTCGGGATGAGACTAAGAGCGAAGATGGAGGCGGAACAAATAGTTGCGGCGCACAGGGAGGCGGAGCGCAGAAAGACTGACGCACAAGGAGTGCGACAAGCGCACTTAGATCAAGTCCGTTTCCAGGTTGGGGATATTGTACTCTTGTACCATCCTCAAGTCCCTAAGGGGGTTAGCTCTAAGCTGTTTACCCACTGGAAAGGACCATACCAGGTCATGGAACAGATGGGACCTCTGAATTATAAGATCAGGGGTAGAGGGAAGGTGCAGATTGTGAATGTTCGAAGGCTGATCAAATATGACCCCTTCTTACTTGAGGATGAATCCGTTGAGGAGGCGTTGAAACGGATGAAGGAGGACTTCCAAGAGGTACCGCCTATACAGAAGGAGGATACCTTAGAGGAGGAGAATGCCTATCGGGCACCGGTCACGGAGAAGGAGGAGACCGAGAAGGAGAGTAAGGAAGACTCAAACCGCAAAAGCGCGGCGGGGACTCAGTCTAAAGCCCCCATAGTCCGCGGCGGTACGAAGGAGAAGTTCACGGAGGCGCAGAGGAGGAGAGCGCAAAACGATCTCATCTTCGACCAACCGAGGAAGGTGGCAAGGTCGACGCGAGCGACGGATGTCCATGGAGGAGGAGGGGAGAAGGACACTAACCCGAACGCGGGTAATGTGGACATTCGACATGTGCGATGGAAGGAAGGAGAGGCGATTGCGGCCATCAAGTGGGTCCGAGACGCTTTTTATCTGTTGAGACCGGCAGAATCTCATGTTGCCGATGACACTCTCTCAGATCTTTATCTCATGCGAGCTGTGGCGGTCCCGCAGACTACACGGGCAGCACGGACATCGAAGAGATCCTTAGCAGCAAAAACGATACAACCGGTACTCCATTTTTGGAGAAGCATGGACCCTGTTGAGGATCCAAAAGCTAGACAATATTTACCGGTGTACAAAGACGCGAAAAATCTCGAGACATGGGATGATACTATTACCCTTCGAGACAAAGACCACACTGCGTGGACTATTCAGTCACTGCCTAGAGGAGTGCTTGATATTCCTTTTGACTTATCTTTGGGCGCCATCCCTAACAAAATATGGGACATTCTGGAGGAGTCGAAGTTTGACTTGACTTTTGTTGGCGGCCCGCCACCTGGCAAAGGGGTTCGCGCAAGGCGACGAAGGCAGTAAGTGACATTTTTTTCTTTTATCACGCGTCGGACATTGAAAGCTGCATGTGGATTAATCTCATAGTGCCCATGTCAGATCATGTCTTATTAAAATGTTTTTATACCATTGTTGTTACTTGGCATTTTTATCGCAACATATGAGTGCGAGGGTCAATCGGCAAATGGATACGACACCGTATAAGGGGATCGCTTGTGACTTTAGCGATGGTGTTCCTGGTACGACCCTGCTTCAAGTATCCAGGGTGATGTTCTCAAAAAATGTTCTCATAGTAGACATATTAAATTTTTTTCTTTGGATATACTTAATATCGTCATACCAGCACGGTCCGTCTCTACTTGTGTCGGCATATCGCATGGTCGGGCTCACTCACCCCGGCTTTGGATATAGTTATTAGGTCTGGCCCCCTAGTACTATATTAAGGTAACCGATTGAATACAAGGGTATGTTATTAAAAGACAATGTATTTACTGATCGGAAGTGTTTTTGGAGAAGGAGAAAAATTATAACGCTGCTTTTATTGCAATAGTAATACTATTTGTTCTTGACATACTGCCTCAGAATTAAGTTACGGGGGGACAACAAGTGTGGAAGGAGGAGTTTTTATTTACAAAAACGAGGCTGGAGATTTATAGTTGACTCGTGTCTGGCGTATGCGTTTTATATATCCACTGCACCGTCCATCAGTGGGTTAATGCACTTAGTTGCGACACCCCGTAGCGTTTGTACAGAAAAGAAATCAGCAATTATATGACGAAAATATTGCATATTTCCGTCATAAAAACGGAAAGGTGTACTGTAGGCATCACCCCCCGGATAGCCGGTAAAAGTACACTTTTTCTGGTGTCAGGTGCACCTAGTTTTTTCCCATTATTTTCAATATCGTTTGGCCGGATTTGACCTAATGCCATTTTAACCTTGGTCTGTTGCCGTTTTCTTTTCGGCTTCACTGAGCTAATATAACGAGACATCATTCTCTTTTGGGGATTTGTGTCTGGTTGTATTACCGACTTTTTATTGAGCTATCTTCGGGGATTGTAACACATGTGGCAACATTTGTTGCCATGTGGCAACAATTGTTCAGTATATACTAATTTTTAAAAAATTCTCACGACTAAACCGTGGCTGTTTTCATGAATAAAACGCTAGAAAACTGTTGGAAAAGTCACTAACAAGCGCGTCGTAAAATTTCTCTACAAAATTTTTTTTTTCGATTGAAGGGTTACCCCTCCCACTGCACTTTTTCCACGGAAAATCGAAAAATTAATTTTTTTCTGAAAAAATGATGGAGTGTGGTTTGCCTCTTCGTTGTTTTCGTCTGCAATAGCTGCTTTTGCGGGGTGTGAGATTGGAAATAGTGATTTTTGGTATTTATGGTTGCATTTACATAATCAACAACAAAAAATCTTAAGTGTTAGTGTTTCTTATTTTTTGTGCTTCCGTACATCAAACTTCTTCTCGGTTTTATGGTTTCAATAGCATGCTCGTAGGCAGGGTGGAATTGTAGCTTTGTAAAGCCAGATAAAGCATGAATAGATATTTAGATTTGATAACTGTCACCCGTATAAAGAAGGAGAGAGCAGAGCAAAAGAAACTTTAAGCAAGAAGTGTGACAAGTGTCTGAAGTTAGACAATTTTGAGTTTCTGAGACAGGGAGAGGTGAGACAAATCGATTACATACATACACACCTTACATACATACAGACATGCATGCATACATACTTACGTAGCAATCGATTACGTACCTACATACCTACATACATATGCACATACATGCCTACATGTGTACATACAGACAAACAAACAATCCAAGCACACCTTTTGAAGCCTTCTCCCACGACAGACATATATATTTACTGTATACACAGGCTACATAAACATTTACATGAATGCCAGCTCACCCTAGCAACCTCATATTCTGTTCTATCTATCTGTGTCTTTCGATTTGTTGGTTGTGTTGTGTGTGCAGAGAACTCTTGTCAATAAGCCATACATTTTGTGTGTTTTTGTTACATGTTGTTTTCTTGTAGTTTTCACTTTTTCTTGTATTTCAAGCAATATGTCAATTTCGAAACATTTCTTTCAAGCACAACTCATGTTATGGTTACACATGCACGTAAATATAACTTTATATGTGTGTTGCACACCAGAAACACTGAGAAAAATACAGAGAAACACAGTTTTTAGAAGGAATAATATGTACATTTACACCTAAAATTACATGTTTCACGAAAATCATGAAAACTTCATGTATGCTATGTATGCTCAGTTGCGTATCAAGATGTTTTGAAGCTGGCTGTAGGTTTTCATTTCTGGAGTTGCATGCAGTGCTTCAAAAGGTACGTTGTTTTCCTTTCCGACTTCCTCATAGATGTTTGTTTTTTTACGTTTGCTAGCTGGTTTCGCTCCCTTTTTGAGAGAGTTTTCAGGTATTGCCTTACCCTCTCAGTCTGCATATAGCTAGTTCATAGTGTAGTGATGTGAAAAATGTTTGCAGGCTTGGTATTTATTTGTTAATTTACTTGAAAAAACTGCTTTATTTTTAAAAATTATTACTTTATTTCTATCATTGTTAGCATGATTCTTCCTATGCCGCTATTTGACCTATCTATATTTTAGCATTTATATTTTCTTGTTCGCATATCATCTGTCCCACCCCCCTTTGCAAAATGGTTGATTGGATAGCTATAGAAGCATGTGTTTTGTTTATTTATGCTATCCAAAGTAAGTTTGTTTTTTCTTTTGGCAAGTTGCTTGTTATTTGGTCTGTCACAGCAATCAAAGCAAAATATTGAATATGACTGATAACATAATAAAAAATTTTAAGGGGGGCACACAGGTGCCTCAATCCGCATTATTCTATGTCTGAATATTGAAAAAAATTATATTTTCTTGAAAATACATTTATTTCAAACACCAATTTCAACGTGATGCCACATGGCAACAAGGATTTTTCAGACTAGGGGCCCGTGGTCTCCAGAGACTGAGGCAGCCGCCTCCGACGTACTTTTAATAAATTATTTTTACTTTTGATTGTTGAAAAACAATAAGAATTAATATTATTAATATTTTTTCAAAAAATTATTTTTTTTGCTCCGGAAGTCAGGTATTTTTTGTTACCACATTGCATCCAGGCACAGGCACATAGACATTATTATTATTATTATTATTATTATTATTATTATTATTATTATTATTATTATTATTATTATTATTTAGGGAGTACATAGGCCATCGGTCCTTTCCATGGGCTGATTGGTATAAAGCTCCTAGAGTAATGTTCTATGCCGTCACTTCCTTTATTCCACCGATTGGTGTGGAGACTTTCCTTATGGAATGGAGGACTGGATGCACATGGCCTTTTGGCTCAGCAATTGGCAGGAGATACACTATTATTATTATTATTATTATTATTATTATTATTATTTATTAGAAGGAATGAGGCCAACCGAGAGGCCTGGCAAAGATATAAAGAAGCGAGGAAGGCGGTCAGAAGGTTATGCAAGGAGAAGAAGGAGCAAGCGTGGAAGCGGGTCCAGAATGACACCGCTGCCAACTTCAGGAGCGCTACCATGGCCACGTACTGGAAGCTGTCAAAGCGTTTGGGCGGGGTTCGGCGGTCGAACGCTTCTGCTCCTGTTCGGAAGCCCGATGGCACTCTGGCATGCACACTCCGGGAAAAACTACAAGAATGGGAAGAATACCGCCGACGTATGGTGGTCCCCAAAGAAAACCAGTTTTTGGAGGATGCATGTGTAGAGGAAGTCGGTTCCGATGAGGAAGCAGCGCGGATTGAGCCCGAGCGGAAGGCCCGCGAAACCTTCCAGTATAACGACAACCTGCGCGACCAATTCGAGGCCATGGCGCAAGCCGAGGAGATCCGGACTGAGACGGGTCCGCTGGACTATGATTACACCGAGAAGGAAGTGGAGCTCTGCCAGGAAAATCTCCAGAATCACAAAGCGTGCTCACCGGATAAGATCAAGAACGAGATGCTCAAGTACGGAGGCACGCGGATTGTGAGCTTTCTGGTGCGCTTCTTCAACTGGTTGAAATCGTGCGAATACACCCCCAGCGACTGGGGCAAAGCGATTATCGTCAACATCCCAAAAGGAGGCGACCCAACCGATCCGGAAAATTGGAGAGACATCGCGATTCTGAGCTGTCTGGGTAAGATGTATCTGTCCCTTATGGCGGCGAGGCTTACGGCTTTCATCGATCAGCCGGGCAGGCTTCGCCCAGAGCAGGGTGGGTTCCGGCCAAAACGTAGTACGGGGGACCAGATTTTTGTCCTTAAGGAGCGTCTGCGCCTTAGACAACAAGCTGGCCTCCGTTCTTTCGTTTTGTTCGTGGATCTGAGAAAGGCATTCCCTACGGTTTGGCGGGCCGGGTTGTTTCAGAGGCTAACCCAGATGGGGGTACAGGGCAAGTTCTATCGCATTCTGCGGCGTTTTTACCGAAGAACGTCATCGCGAGTTCTAGTCGATGGCGAACTCACTGGTGAAGTGCTGGAAGAGATGGGAGTTCAGCAAGGGTCGCCGTTGTCACCGTCGCTGTTCAACGTCTTCATGGATGAGCTAACGGTCCGAATCGCGAAAGAGTTGGAGATCGAGGACCTCAACCGCATCGAAGACATACGGACCCTGCTTTACGCCGACGACGTTGCGGTAATTGCGCATAGTGTCACGGAGCTTCAACAGATTGTAAATGTCGTGGCGACATTCGTGGAGGACTATCGGCTTGAAATCAACCTGAAACCGGGCAAGACGGAAGTCATGCCGATATACGGGCACGCCAAGTCAAAAAAGTCGCCCCCATGCGTGAGGTTCCGGGGCAAGGTTCTCAACGTCACCGACCACTACAAATACCTGGGAGTTCTGCTCACGGACACCCTCTCCGATAAACCGCAAGCGAAGCGGGCGGCGGAAATCACTGTAGCAGGAACGGCTGCCTACTACCCCCTCTGGATTGCACACGAAGTTCCAGCGCGTCTTCGGCTGATGAATTGGCAGCAAATGGTTGGCGCAAAGTTGCCTTACGCATCGGCTTTTTGGGATCTGCCGGGCGCCAACAAGCTGAGTAAGCTGGAGGGCGCGTTGGTAGCGCCCCTGCGGGTCATCTTGGGTGTTGGTACGCGCACAAGCGGCTGCATCACCAGGGGTTTAGGCCGCACGCCGAGTTTTAGCATCCTTGCCAAGGCGGCCCGGCTTCGGTTCCTAGGGCGCATCGAGTTACTGGGCAACACAGCGCTAACACGCAGGCTTTACAACACGGGTCGGTGCAAATGGAAGGAAGATACGGAAAATTTGATCTTAGCAGATCACAGGCTGCGGGAGGGCTTGGATGCGCTCAAGCGGGTCGTGAACGAAGATGGCACGGTAGATGATAAGGACTGGCGGGCCGCTCTGGCGAACTGGAACGAGGTGGTAAAGCAATGGTCTGTCCGGCAGGAAGTAGCTGGCTGGGAGCGGCAGGCTAAGCCCTCTGATGGGCTTAGGGTGCTGCTTAGCCAGATGTCTTCCCGCTCTGCTTTCCCACGTTGGCGGGCGCTGGAGGGGGGAAGTCACAACCTTATCAGAAGGCAATTGTTGAGCTGCAACAATCGCCTTCGCCTCTACCGATCCAAATTTGGCTCATGCTCGCCGGACTGCTCAAGCTATTTCGCCTTGTGTGGCACTGAGGCTAACGAGTCGTTACGTCACTTCCTGCTGCGTTGCCCAACGTTTGCGAGCTCTCGTGAGGCACTGTTTAAGTTTATCGATGAGGCGCAAGCCCGGCAGCCCCTCGTGCTGAATCGAGGAGGGCTTTATCACAGGGAACTGCGGGAGGCAGAGGAGGAGATGAGGCTCTTCAAAGAGGAATGGCTGAAGGGGGAGGATGAAAAGATGGCGGCGATGCTCGGCGTTTTGTTTATCCCTATCCCAGAAGAGGTGGAGGAGGAGTTAGGAAGGTTTGTTGCCACCATCTGGAAGGAGTGGGAGGAGTTGGAGGCGCAGACCAGGGAGGCAGAGGGGGCGGAGGAGGAGGAGGAGGTGATCGACCTCACGGTCGTTCAGGAGGTGGGTAGAAGGAGGGGAAGGCCTAGTCAGGTAGAATGTCTGGCTAGATCTGTTGTAGGTGGAGGTCAGCGCAGCGTCGCGGACTTCTTCTCGGCAGATAACTCCTCTCACTCCTTGCACCCACTTGCACATGCACAGCACGCTTATTTGCACATTGCACTGCCAGTCGAGTCTTTGGAGCGGAGCCGCGTCACCGAACGGTCCCGTGCTACCAATGGAGGCACATGTCCGACAGGATCAAAGGCCAATTGACTGATAAGTCTATTATTATTTATTATTATTATTATTATTATTATTCACCAGTATTTTCATTGAACATACCGGTCTATTTCTGGACCAGTATTTTCATTGAACATACCGGCCCGTCTGGAAGTGTTGGAACTGCCCTTGCGGGGGTGTCATTAGAGCTTATCGTCAATTCTTCGTACTCCCCTCACGGGTGAGACGATGGAGGCGCATGTGCAGAAATGCATCAGCCATTGACAGAGAAGCACTATTATTATTATTACTATTATTATTATTATTATTTAGGGAGTACATAGGCCATCGGTCCTTTCCATGGGCTGATCGGTATAAAGCTCCTAGAGTAATGTTCTATGCCGTCACTTCCTTTATTCCACCGATTGGTGTGGAGACTTTCCTTATGGAATGGAGGACTGGATGCACATGGCCTTTTGGCTCAGCAATTGGCAGGAGATACACTGTTATTATTATTATTATTATTATTATTATTATTATTATTATTATTATTATTATTATTATTATTATTATTGTTATTATTATTATTATTATTATTATTATTATTACAGCCCAATGGCCCCAAGGCGTTAAACTGTGACGCCAACTCATAACCCTTTGGTGGTAGATGCTGGGGAGGAGGGTCGTTGCGCGCGTAAAAGATCTTAAACTCCGCATATGCTGGTTGATAGCCCAGGACCCAGCAGACACCAGATTGTTATGGGTGGGGTTTCGAGGCAGCTCTAGCAACCGCGCTTGGTGTATGCACTTGCACATTCGGTGACGTCTTGCAAGAGGTTGCTGGGACTGCGGAATAACCTCGGCTTAGTGCAGTCTTGCCCTCAGGAGCTCCATCGGTGGCCCCGATCATCAGGCGAGAGACTGACACGGGGGGGTGGAGGACCTCGAACAAGGGTATTGGAGGCTTATGTCCGTTGAGGATATGCCATTAGCTGCATCAGTACGCCTCAGATATAGTATTATTATTATTATTATTATTATTAATATTTGTAACGGTTATTTTTCTGGAAAAACCTAGTGCTTAGGGGAAATGTAGCTTTTTTTCGTAATGCAAGCAAAGTCAATAAGAAATAATATTAATAGTTGCAGAACATGAATTAAGGTAAGAAATAATATTATTGATTATTGATTATTATTGCACAAATATTTTTAATATGTACCAAATGTACTGAAATCATTTTTAATAAAAGTATGTATTTCTAGTTACATTGAAATTCAAGTGGATAAGCGCAAATTTGTATAAATAAATATATAAATAATATATTAGCGTACAAATAGCAATAAAATATAATCAAAATTATTTTCATAATAAGGTTACAATTCAATGATATACTGAAAAAATTAATAAGAAAGCATGAAAAATTTATGAAAACTGTCACAAGTTATTCTAGTTATTGATGAAGAAAAAACTGAGTAGTAAGGTTTTGTAAAAGAATTTTCAATAAAATAAAATATATAAAAAACAATTGAAAAATACCTCAGGTCACAGTGAAGTACTAGAAGTATTTAACTAGTTGAACATTCTTGATTCGATCAGGAAAATAACAATTGAAAAATCAATTTACGCATTCAGGTGCGCGAGGCCGCCGGCCCAAGGACTGAAGGAATGTGTTGTAGGTCTAGCTCCTAGAGCTCTAGTACTGGTACTTGTACAGTAGTAGTACTAGTACTATAGTAGTAGTAGTAGCTCTGCACTGAACCTGTTGTAGGCGCAGATAGGTAAATATGTGCTGCATTAATAATGCCCGGTACACCGGTGTTATGCCGGACACAATATGAAGCCACTCCTATTAATAGCCATTGTAGGCAGATAACGATAGTATTACTAAAAAGGACCGTCACTTTTAGCCCGGAATACATTATCGTTAGGCCGGACAACGGGAACTGGCTGTTGTTTGCAGTGGTTGTTTTCGGCTTCGCTAGTCTCCGGATCCCACATTTTCCACCATCTTTGATCCTTATTTATATAAGTGAAGAAGATTGGGTTATTGGCGAAGTTGTTGAATTTTGTTGATTAAAAGGATAGGCATCAATAAATATATTCTTTTACGAACGAACCGATAAAACTGTGGACTAGCTAGACTAGCTGGAGTCCGCCAACTGTAGGTTTTCCCAGGGCCGACAGAAGGCTAAGCAGCTCTAAGCGACAACATGGAGGCTGCTGCTCTAAGCGACAACATGGAGGCTGCTGCTCTAAGCGACAACATACTAGTCAACATGGATGCTGCTTTGACAGCCTCGCGTGCGGGCCAACACCATGTCCTGACCGATTTTGTGGTCTATAATCTTTCTTTTTGGGTTTTTTTTCCTTTAATTTGTCATGCCTTCCTTTTATTTGTATTGCCTCATGCCTTCCTTTTATTTGTAACTTTTTCGCCTTTTCGCTTGAAGCTCCTTTCTTTCACTTCTTGTTTGTGAGTCTTTTATCTTCATGGTCAAATGCTGTGTGAGCTTAGGCCAGGTATAAAGGCAAGGAGCTAAGTTTCTCCAATCAAACTAGTCCAAGTTTGGGATCTTCTGGTGCCTATGCAGTCGCCAAGGGACTGCAGGTCAGACTGACACAAATGCATTACATCTGCAGTCAGGACTACAGCTAGTTTAAGACAGCGGAAGGGAAATTTTATGAAATGTTAGTTGTTGTTGTTTGGTAAAGGTGAAAGTGGTGAATAAGTATGTGTGTACATTGTTTATGTGTCTGTGTGTCTGCCTGTCTGTCTGTCTGTGTCTCTTTCTCTCTCTCTCTCTCCTCTCTGACTCTCTGACTCTCTGACTCTCTGACTCTCTCTCTCTCTCTCTCTCTCTCTCTGTCTGACTCTCTCTCTCTCCTCTCTCACTCTCTCTCTCTCTCTCTCTTAGTTTCTCTTCTCTCCTCTTTCTCCATCCTTCTCGGCGCAGGTGAAAGTGGTGAATAAGTATGTGTGTGTGTTTGTTTATGTGTACATGTGTGTCTCTCTTTCTCTTAGATTCTCTTCTTCCCTCTTTCTCTATCCTTCTCGATTCTCTAATTCTCTTCTCACTCTCCCTCCCTTCCCCCCCCCCCCCCCCTCAACATAACCAAACAACACAAACATCATACACATATACATATGTGCTCATAGGCACCACACACATCATGCCAACATACATCTAGCACACATGCATCACTTTAATGCGGGACAACAAGACAATATAGCTAAGTATGCAATCAAGAGGTTTGGGGCCTGCAGAAGCGGCTATTTTGGCTGAATTCTTGATGGTTTATAAAGTTCAGGAAGATAACATTTTGAAAAGTGCATGTGCCAACACACAAATATTCCCCTTCTCCTTGCTCCTTTCTTCTTCTTCCCTCCTCCTTCCTCCTTCCACCTGTCTCCTTCCTCCTTCTTCTTCCTCCTTCCTCCTCTCTTTTGTTCTTCCTTCTTCCTTCTTCCTCCTTGTTCATGCTTCTTGCTTTTAGTCGAACATCACACAAAAATGTTTTTTCACACATGCTACTGCGCGGGTAGCAATATGTGAAACAATAATTTTTTCGTGTGACGTTCGACGGAAAGCAAGAGGCATTTATTGAACAATCTGTGTGTGTATGTTGACACATGCATTTTTCATTTTATCTTGCTAAACTTCATGTTGACCTTCAAGAATTTAGCCAACATAGCCGCTTCTGCAGGGCCCAAATGTTTATATTCTAGATGTAGCTCTGTTGTCTTGTTGTCCCGCAGTGAATCAAGCGGAATCCCACACATCTCCTTGATGCGGGGATTTTGCTTGGCCACGGCCGCCAACGCCGAGCCGCTTTCCACACTCAAGTCGTTGCTTCGCAGATCCACTGACGTGATGTTTGGATGGTCCTGTAAATTAGGTCAACCAGAGCATCGAGCGCATATGCATCCAAGGCGACTGGATCCCTGTCGTCCTTCCGTGACGGGAAGACAACAAAGATGGATTTATCAGGCAAGGGCTACAATGAGCTGAGCGCTATTATTATCGCTTCTTTACTCACGGTGGGTAATGACTGTTTGATGTTGTACAACTTTATTTGTACTGCTTTCGCTCTTGCTTGCGCGATGTATGAGCTGGAAATGCATGCTTGCGTTTGTAAGAGGCATGCTACCGCGCGCGGTAGCACACTCGTAAAAGTACATATTGCATAGGAAAACAAAACTGTAATCGAGCTACGCATGGGAGGAAACAAAATAGGACCAGCAGGCGCAGAAGCGATCGCAAACATGCTTAAGGTACCTCTACGGTAGCACTTTTCACTGGTATGTTTCAACTGCATATTAGGCAAATAATAGTATTCGAAGCATCGACTTGAGGAACAACGGCATTAGGGATGAAGGCGCCACGGCGATCGGCCTAGCTCTTCAGGTACCTTCAGTGCTGCTGCGATTTCCTCAGCTCCATCAGCACCAATCTTATTGTTTTCAAGCGACAAAGTTTGCAGCACCTTGTTCACCTGCACTCATTACAAACAAAACATGATTGGAAGCATGCTACCGCGCACCGGGTAGCATGGATAAAATGTTGATGTCTGGGCACAGGTGAACAAGAGCATTACTATCCTCCACCTCAACTACAATAAGATTGGCCCTGATGGAGCTGCTGCCATCGGGAAGGCTTTGGAGGTCTGACCTTAAATGCTTCTGCGATGAATGCAGCGCCCTTGTCGCCGAGCTTGTTGTAGCCGATGTGAAGAGTTTGAACAGCTGTGTTCACCTAATATCACCACACATACAAACAACGTTGTGTAGTTTGCTACCCGGTGCGGTAGCATGTCTTAGCATGTGTGTTTCACATGTGTAGGTTAATCACACGTTGACTAGCCTAAACCTGTGGGAAAACGCATTAGGCGACGCAGGCGCACAGGCGATCGGAGACGGGTTAAAGGTACCTTCAGAGCTGCAGCAATGTGCTTCACTCCCTCATCACCGATTCCATTAAAAGACAAGCCCAGAGTCTTCAAAGAGCTATTCACCTAAACATGTAGATTGCATTTTTTGTTTGCTACCGCACGCCGCGGTAGCACTGAAGAAGAGTGTATTTGTGTGCACAGGAGAACAAGGAGTGTAAGCTGAAGGAGCTAGACATTTCAAGCAACTCGATTGGTGCAGAAGGAGCATGGCACATCGCGAAAGCGTTGAAGGTACCTTAAGCATATCGGCGATCGCAGCAGCGCCCTCTGGGCCAATATTATTGCCATATAAGTTCAACACTTGCAACGCTGTATTGACCTAAACCCACGCAAAGGACATACATATTTGCCGTTCAACCTAATGGGCAAAATAAATCCAAATACATATTACTACCGCGGTGCGGGTAGCAAAGTCATAAAAGTACATATTGCATAGGACAACAAAAGTGTAATCGAGCTACGCATGGAAAGAAACAACATAGGACCAGCAGGTGCCGAAGCAATGGCAAACATGCTTAAGGTACCTCCCACGCCTTCCCATTGCTTTTGCGCCATCATACCCGATAGAATTGTAGCTCACATTAAGCTGACGAAGGGTCTTGTTTTCCTGCACATCGCACATGCTTGCATAAAAACGCTACCCCCGCGGTAGCAAAATTTGTACTTGATTTGCTTGTGCAGGTCAATACTACACTGACTGAATTATATCTTAGCTATAACAGATTTGGCAACGCAGGCGCGAAGGCAATAGCAGAGGCGTTACAGGTACCTTGAGTGCTGAAGATATGTACGTTGCACCCTCATCACCAATATTGTTTCCGCCCAACATCAAAGTCTTCAGGTTTTTGTTCACCTACACATGGAAAACTTATTTTATATGTGCTACCGCGCGCGGTAGCATGCAAGAATATCAGTATGACACTGTGAATGATATTAGGTGAACACTAGCCTGGCTACACTCATCCTCTACTACAACAAGATCGGCGCAGGCGCAACAGCAATTGCAAAGGCCCTGCAGGTACCTTAAGCGCGTTTGCAAACGCTGCTGCACCTTGATCTCCAATTTTGTTGCCTGCAATATTTAGAGTCTGCAGAACCTTGTTTGCCTGCAGTGACATCACAAATACAATTTGTTGTAGACATGCTACCGCGCGCGGTAGCAAAAGGGGTAAATATATTGTCATATGTTGGTGCAGGTTAATGAAGCGTTGCAAGTGCTGAGCCTAATCGACGAAAATATTGGCCCAGAGGGCGCCAAGGCTATTGCTGATATGCTGAAGGTACCTCCAACGCTTTCGCAATGTGCTGTGCTCCTTCTGCACCAATCTGGTTCCGTGAAATGTCTAGCTTCTCCAGCTTGCACTCCTTGTTCTCCTGTGCACACAAATACATTATTCTTCGATGCTACCCGCGCGGGTAGCAATATGTGAAACAATAATTTTTTCGTGTGACGTTCGACGGAAAGCAAGAGGCATTTATTGAACAATCTGTGTGTGTATGTTGACACATGCATTTTTCATTTTATCTTACTGAACTTCATATTGACCTTCAAGAATTCAGCCAAAATAGCCGCTTCTGCGGGACCCAGACGTTTGCCAGACAGATCTAGCCTTGTTATCTTGCTCTCGCGCAGTGAATCAAGCGGAATCCCACACATCTCCTTGATGCGGGGATTTTGCTTGGCCACGGCCGCCAACGCCGAGCCGCTTTCCACACTCAAGTCGTTGCTTCGCAGATCCACTGACGTGATGCTTGGATGGTCCTGTAAATTAGGTCAACCAGAGCATCGAGCGCATATGCATCCAAGGCGACTGGATCCCTGTCGTCCTTCCGTGACGGGAAGACAACAAAGATGGATTTATCAGGCAAGGGCTACAATGAGCTGAGCGCTATTATTATCGCTTCTTTACTCACGGTGGGTAATGACTGTTTGATGTTGTACAACTTTATTTGTACTGCTTTCGCTCTTGCTTGCGCGATGTATGAGCTGGAAATGCATGCTTGCGTTTGTAAGAGGCATGCTACCGCGCGCGGTAGCACACTCGTAAAAGTACATATTGCATAGGAAAACAAAACTGTAATCGAGCTACGCATGGGAGGAAACAAAATAGGACCAGCAGGCGCAGAAGCAATCGCAAACATGCTTAAGGTACCTCTACGGTAGCACTTTTCACTGGTATGTTTTAACTGCATATTAGGCAAATAATAGTATTCGCAGCAACATATAAAATAAGTTTTCCATGTGTAGGTGAACAAAAACCTGAAGACTTTGATGTTGGGCGGAAACAATATTGGTGATGAGGGTGCAACGTACATATCTTCAGCACTCAAGGTACCTGTAACGCCTCTGCTATTGCCTTCGCGACGCAGGCGTCGCCAAATCTGTTGTAGCTAAGATTCAATTCAGTCAGTGTAGTATTGACCTGCACAAACAAATCAAGTATAAATTTTGCTACCGGCGCACCGCGGTAGCATTTGTGTGTGTGAGAGAAAAACAGTGAGTGAGTGTGTGTGTGTGTGTGTGTGTGTGCGCGCGCTTGTATGTGTATGTCTCTCTCTCTCTCTCTCTCTCTCTCTCTCTCTCTCTCTCTCTCTCCCTGTGTGTGTGTGTGTGTGTGTGTGTGTGCGTGCGTGCGTGCGTGTGTGTGTGTGTGTGTGTGTGAGAGAGAGAGAGAGAGAGAGAGAAACAGAGAGAGAGAGAGAGAGAGGCTGCTTTCTCTCTCTCTCTCTCTCTCTCTCTCTCTCTCTCTCTCTCTCTCTCTGTGAGTGAGTGAGTGTGTGTGTGTGAGAGAGTGAGTGTATGTGTGTGTGTGTGTGTGTGTGAGAGAGAGAGAGAGACAGAGAGACAGACCGGCAGACAGTGAGTGAGAGTGAGAGTGCCTCTTACAAACACAAACATGTATTTCCAGCTTCGTAAATCGCGCAAGCAAGAGCAAAAGCCGTACAAAGAAAGTTGTACAACGTACATCAGACAATCATTACTCACCGTGAGTAAACAAGCGATAACAACAGCGCTCAGGTGATTGTAGCCCCTGCGTGATAAATCCATATTTGTTGTCTTCCCGTCACGGAATTACGCGACAGGGATCCAGTCGCCTTGAATGTATATGCGCTCGATGCTCTGGTTGACCTAATCTACAGGACCATCCAAGCGTTACGTCAGTGGATCTGCGAGACAACGACTTGAGTGTGGAAAGCGGCTCGGCGTTGGCGGCCGTGGCCAAGCAAAATCCCCGCATCAAAGAGATGTGTGGGATTCCGCTTGATTCACTGCGCGAGAACAAGATGACAGGGCTAGATCTGTCTTACAAACGTCTGGGTCCCGCAGAAGCGGCTATTTTGGTTGAACTCTTGAAGGTCAATACAAAGTTCAGTAAGACAACAGACATACATGCCAACATACATTTTTGCATTTATTTTGCTTTCAGCCGGACTTCACACAAAATTACTAGCTACCGCGCGGTTAGCACTTTCCACTGGTATGTTTTGACTGCATATAGGTAAACAAAAGTATTCGCAGCATCGACTTGGGTTCTAATATCATTTGGGGTGAAGGCGCCAAGGCCATTGGCCTACCTCTTCAGGTACCTTCAGTGCTGCTGCGATTTCCTTAGCTCCATCAGCACCAATTTTATTGTCATCAAGCCGCAAACTTTGCAGCACCTTGTTCACCTGCACCGCCGCAATGAAACATGAGTGGAAAAGTGCTACCCGCGCGCGGTAGCATGTGGGAGATAGTTATTTTGTGTGACGTTCGGCTGAAAAAAAAATGTTTATGATGGCATGTATGTATGTTGGCACATGCATTTTTCAAAATTTTATGACTGAACTTCATATTGACCTTCAAGAATTTAGCCAAAATAGCCGCTTCTGCGGGGCCTTGACGTTCGTTAGACAGATCTATCACTGTTGTCTTGTTCTCGCGCAGTGAATCAAGCGGAATCCCACACATCTCTTTGATGCGGGGATTTTGCTTGGTCACTGCTGCCAACGCCGAGCCGCTTTCCACGCTCAAGTCGTTGCTTCGCAGATCCACTGACGTGATGCTTGGATGGTCCTGGAAATTAGGTCAACCAGAGCATCGAGCGCATACACATCCAAGGCGACTGGATCCCTGTCGCGTCATTCCGTGACGGGAAGACAACAAACATAGATTTATCACGCAAGGACTACGGTGACTTGGACGCCATTATCATCGCTTCTTTACTCAAGGTGCGTAAAATGATTATCTGATGTTGTACAACTTTATGTGTACTTCTTTCTCTTGCTTGCGCGATTTACGAGCTGAAATATATGTTCGTAAGAGACACTCTCACTATCACTTTATCTTTCTCTCTCTCTCTCTCTCTCTCTCTCTCTCTCTCTCTCTCTCTCTCTTACACACACACACACACACACAAATGCTACCGCAGGCGCGGTAGCACTGAAGAAGAGTGTATTTGTGTGCACAGGAGAACAAGGAGTGCAAGCTGGAGGAGTTAGACATTTTAACCAACTCGATTGGTGCAGAAGGAGCATGGCACATCGCGAAAGCGTTGAAGGTACCTTAAGCATATCGGCGATCGCAGCAGCGCCCTCTGGGCCAATATTATTGCCATATAAGTTCAACACTTGCAACGCTGTATTGACCTAAACCCACACAAAGGACATACATATTTGCCGTTCAACCTATTTGGCAAAATAGATCCAAATACATATTGCTACCGCGCGACCGCGGGTAGCATTTCAAAGCAAGCATGTGTAATGTGCAGAAGAACAAGACACTCCGCGCGCTCAGCATGGGCTATAATGGCATCGGGCCTGATGGCGCAAAAGCTATTGGGGAGGCGTTAGAGGTACCTTGAGCATATTTGCTTTGGCACCTGCTGGCCCAATCTTCTTAGATCCGATGTCCAGCCTCTCCAGCTTGCACTCCTTCTTCTCCTGTGCACACAAATACATTCTTCTTCAATGCTACCCTCCTTGCGCGCGCGTAACATGTGCAAAAGGGTGATTATGGGCTCTGTCGATGTATTTTTGTATGTGCAGAGCAATGAAAGCCTTACGAAGCTGGACGTATCAGCGCGATTGAGTGCCACGAATCAAGAAAAGATAGGCGCAACAGGGGCAAAGGCGTTTGCTGCTGCTTTCAAGGTTTTACCTTGATGGCTTTTGGAAATGTCGTGTCCAGACACGCCAAGACTTGTGAGATTGCTGTCTTTATTTCCTTGCATCGTTCAAAACAAAAACTTCTTTACACTACTAAGTATATCATATATTGCTGAAATGCTGTCACGTGCGCGGTAGCATTTCGAAGCAAGCGTGTGTGATGTGCAGAAGAACAAGGCACTCCGCGAGCTCAGCATGAACTATAATGACATCTGGACTGATGGTGCAAAAGCTATCGGGGAGGCGTTAAAGGTACCTTGAGCATATCTGCAAGTGCTTCGGCATGTGCTGGCCCAATCTGGTTAGATGCGGTGTATGGCATCTCCAGCTTCAACTCCTTGTTCTCCTGTGCACGCAATGCTACCGCATGTTTGTTTCATGTGTTTAGGTTAATCGCACTTTGACTAGCCTGCAACTTCGTAACAACGCGATTGGCGACGAAGGGGCACAGGCAATCAGAAACGGGTTGGAGGTCAATACCACGTTGACTGGCCTGATACTCTACGACCACGCAATAAGCGATGCAAGTAAAGAGGCCATCCGCGAGTTGCTGCGCAGAAACAAATTACATGAGCATGCTCGAAGTGCCATGCCAAAAATCTATGAAGCATTGCCGAGATATGCACTTTCAAATCGGCAGTTCACTGTCGAGATATGCACCATCATAGCCTACTACAGTGGGCCTGATTGCTCAATTGCATTCGAAACTCTCGCTCTCCCTTCGCCTCCTCCTCCTCCTCCTCCTCCTCCTCCTCCTTCTTCTTCTTCTTCTTCTTCTTCTTCTTCTTCTTCTTCTTCTTCTTCTTCTTCTTCTTCTTCTTCTTCGTCTTCTTCGTCTTCTTCGTCTTCTTCGTCTTCTTCTTCGTCTTCTTCTTCGTCTTCTTCTTCGTTTTCTTCTTCGTCTTCTTCTTCGTCTTCTTCTTCGTCTTCTTCTTCGTCTTCTTCGTCTTCTTTTTCTTCTTCCTTTTCTTCTTCTTTTTCTTCTTCGTTTTCTTCTTTTTCTTTTTCTTCTTCTTCTTCTTCTTCTTCTTCTTCTTCTTCTTCTTCTTCTTCTTCTTCTTCTTCTTCTTCTTCTTCTTCTTCCTCCTCCTCCTCCTCCTCCTCCTCCTCCTCCTCTGAAAGTTCTCAAAAAAGAAAGGCAGAAGGAAGCAGAAAAGAGAAGAGAAAGAAGCGGAAATGAAGGAAAAGGAAAATAACTCCAAGGGGCAAGGGAAATGGAGCAGCTTACTGCCCATCTGGCTGGTTTGGACTAAGAAAACGTCAGAAAAGGACATGAAAATATTAAGTAGTATATCCTCTTATGTTAACGTTATATTATTACTGATGATGTTTTCGTGGCAAATCGCGTAATTTTGATTTTCATTTTCAGCTCCCCTGTCTACAGTGATGCTACTTCCGTTTATTGGACGTCATCGTTGAAAACATATGTAGCTACGTATATATATTGTGTGACTTAGTACTGTATGAGAACTTTTTCAAAGTTCACATTTTATTTTCTTTCATTTTATTTCCTTTGTGCTGACTCTACAAGTCATCTGGTTACCACTTTCCGTCTAAATCTTATGCCTTCACATTCATGTATATGAGTGGCAAGTATTCTATTCTTAAAGTTGACTGCACAAAAAAAGAACTAGTGAGTCAACTTGAAGGATATATTAATAGGTCGGCCGGTTCAGACACACTCTTCTGTGACTGTTGTGGACTTCCCAAAAAATTTTGTAAGTCTTGACTAGCCTCCTGCGAGGAACTTACCAACCGGCAATCAATTGAATACACACACGGCTGTCAATTGACCTGAAAATACTTCCGAGGTCAGGAAAGATATTAATACCAAAAGACTCCCGGGCGCTTGCACACTGGGTCGGTCAATTCTAGTTTATTAAGTATATTAATACTTACTTTAGTGACAGACTACTTGTCACTTGCGAAACAGTGAATGCAAATTCTGAGAACTAATCAGCCTGAGAATGATGATATCAGCTCAAGTGGAACTTGTGACATGATATGAGTTGTGTACCAGCCTAAGTTGGAGTTGTTCAAGTCAGTCTCAGAGTCAGGCTGGGAAAAAATGAACTGAGTAAAAAGGACAGGCGGAAGACTGCCACTGGCACTTTAACTGGTGTAGATGTCTATTTTTACCTAGCATTATTCAATTATTGTATATATTAATATTTCTTATGACTGGGACAGGAAAAAACTGTCTAGGGAAATCAGTAAAGTGTCACACTAGATGTGAGGAAAAAAGCAATAGTTAACATTTTCTAACTTGAAAGCTAACAGGTAAAGGGAAACTTCTAAATCAAGTTGCCCGCTGGCATGATGCGACATATGTTAACAGCAGTTGAAAACGTAACAAATATCAGACTGAGCACTTCGGAAGTTATCATAGTATAACGACCTGCCAACTTGAATCCGATAGTCACTACCTGAAGTTGACTTTTCAATGTTTTTGACCTACCCGTTAGATTCTGTTGGAACTCATAATTAATTAATAGTTATGCGTGACCAGTCGTATCGGAGTAACGGTGTCGTTACTACTCTGAGCCATTAGTGACTTATGATCCTGCCTGGAGTCAAGTTACGTGGCGGCGTCTGTTAGCGCCTTTTCTCATTAAAGTTGTTGTAGTGTGTTGAGAGTGTAGTAGCTATGCTTTATTAATAATAGTATTCTAACAGGTTATCGAGCCTTGATTAGCGAACTCTGCGCCAACAGCTTTAATCAGTTGCACTTAGTCTGAGTCAGTGAAACTTGAGGAGAGGCAGCATAGTATGCCTTCAACAGAAAACGGTGCGAAAATCGACTTGCTGCAGGCAGTCGACATCACTCCGTGTGTAGGCAGAATGCGCCCACCTCAAACGTGTCTATCGGCTAGACAGCATAGCATAGACACATCAACTCATTTCATCCCTAATAACTATTCCTCCATTTCTACTTAATTGTAGGAATTTTATTGGTAGTTGAGTTAAGCTCCTACCTTCCGCACTTTGGTCCAACGTGGCAAACACCATGTTTGGAACGTCGATGAACAGAGTGTTTAAAGTGGACCCACCGCCATTTAACAGCAGAGACCCAGATTCGGTGATAATTGGGAATATGGGTTCCTTGCTGTTCTGGCGATCTATGATCCCTTAGCGATAGGGGAGCTACCTCCCCACCGGCAAACGACACCCTCTGTTTACACAAGCGAAGCTGACAGTTTCTTTCAATCTACCTACTGAACCACCTCTTTCACCTTCCGGAGATAGCGAGGACGAGAGTCAGAAAAGGGCAGAGAGTAAGAAACCTACAGTAAAGAAAGAACCTACCAGCTATTCCTCCAGCTCTGCCTTACTCAAAAAAGAACAAGACGTTAGAACTAGTTCTGCTTTGCCTGATCCTTCCTCTTCCCCAGAAACTGCTGAGCATAAAGAGCCTGATGAGAGTTCGGTCCCTATCCTAACTACCGCATCTAGACCAAACCCCCTTATTGCATCTTTTGCTACAAATAAGTATTACCAGCAGGTCGAAGAAAGAGATAGACTGAAACATAACCGATTTATCTTTGCTCTCTTAATTCAGTCCTGCTCTAAGGACGAGGAAGCTATGTCTGTGATCAGAACAGCGGGGTCAGATGGAGTCGAATGTTTCATGGCATTGAGGAAGAGATATGGAGGTCTTGACCTTGTCAAATGGAAAGAAAGACAAGACTTCCTTGACCTTTCTTACCCCAAAAGGGTTCAAGACGTAAGACCCTGGTTGACTCTCTTTCACAGCAATATTGCTGATCAAGAGTCAGTTATGAAAGTCCCATACCCAGAACTCGTAAAGATAGAAATGGTCATGAAAAAGATCGAACACCTGACCGAGTTCGACAGTTTTCGCAACAAGGTCACCAGCCTCCTTCCGGAGGAACGACCGGGTTGGGAATCCTTTGTAAAAGTAATTGAACAGGTTGCTCAAACAGAGGAATTAAAAAACAAAATGAAGAAACTTTACTCGTCAGGGGGCGGTTTCTGCTCCCTTTCGTCTAAAACTTTATTTGGTGTGGGAACCAAAAGCGACCCCATAACAGTCAATCTTATGGGAAACCAAGCTGGTAAGGTATCCCAAGGTTGCTACAACTGTCATGGGGATCATCAAATCAAGATTTGTATTGTCCCCTGTAATCTTCCCGAGTGCCCTCGAGACGGACATGTCCCGGTGAATTGCACCATAAGGAAGAAGGCAGCAAGAATAGTCAACTTAGCAAAAGGGGTAGGAGAGCTGAGTCTGACCAGGACAGATAAGACTAAGGAGGGCAGTAAAGGGAAGAGAAAGATGAGACTCGGCGACAGAAGAAAGAAGTAGGGAAGGAGAAAAGGAAGTTGAAATCATCCGATTTCATCAAGAAAAGTACAGCAAAGACAAAGACGATTAGTCTGAACGCAGGAGGTCCTGACTCCTCTTCTTCTGGTAGTTCTGAAGAAGAAGAAGAGGAGTCCGAAGATCATGATTCAGACGAAGAGTCTAGACTAAGTACTCATGATGAGGATGGAGGTGAGAGGGAGTAGGGGAAATAGATTACATCAATCACATGTTAAGCATAAATATGATGAAGAGAGAGGAAACGGACGAAGAAGAGCCAAATCTCTCACTCGACAACACCCCACCCACTTCCTCTTTTGAACAACAACCACCGCCACCCCACACATCAGAATTGAAGGACAAGAAGGAAAAGAGCAACACACACGCACAAGATATGTCTGCTCCCCCTCGTGTCCCTCGGTCTACTCCTTTCATTCCCCTCCTGAAAGACAACCGCTTCGTCAATTCCCTTGACATGGTGGGCGACCCAACACCTTTTGGGGTAATATACCCTATGGAGGAGGGATGCTTCGTCGTGTCAAGGGAGGATACAGGAAGGTCCTAATGAAGTCCCGGAATTCTATTTATTTTCACTTACGTGAGGACGATGGACCGTTGCTCAATCTGTGGGCACACCCCATCAGGGGAAGTGCGACCATCGTTTCAAATTTGAAACAATGTGAAGGGTTTAACGCAAATAATGCACGTTGTTCATGGAAACTAGGGGCCGCCCGGGGCAAAACCAAATCAGGTGGCGAATGTGCCAAGAGGATGGAAAAACAGGGTTGTGATTTTTGTTCCCACCATATCGGCTGTGAGCGAAATAGGGATGACTTATTAGCAGTAGTTAGTGCACAGTTGCACGCGGGGGGTACACCATGGCACTCTGGGTTAATGGTAGCCCCTATGGACTGGATTATACGTCAGTAGATTAGGACAGATGAAAAATCCCCCCCTGCCCAGTCTGATCCTCTCACGAGCTGGATTTGCCCTACCTGTAGTGATCAGTTTCTCTCTCAAAACAGCCTTGATTTCCATCTCCCCATTTGCGGACGGAGGGCGTCATCTTCCTCACACACATCACCACCCAGACATGTCTCTTCTCATAGCTCTAGTGCTTCATCTCACAAGAAATACTCTCCCTACTTCAACTGTACAACGTTCTGACTCAAACATTGAAACGAGTGAGAACGTTGAGGCTGCAGTAGGGAGAAACAACCAAAGAAGAGAGAGATGAGGGAGAGACGATGACAGACGAAGACGATGATGAAACCATCTCTTATGCTACTCCTCAAAAGTCTTCCTCTTCTTCTCTTGCATCATCTGTACAACGCTCGAACTCTAAGAAAGAGATTAGTAAGAGCGTTGAGGATGAGGCAGGGGGAGAAGAGGGGGAGAACAAAAGAGCACGCTCATTGTCTGTTCGTCGTATCACGCATTCCCCTTCACCGCATCTTGCACCCAGCGAGTTGAATGAAGGGAGGGAGAGAGAGTTAGAGAGAGATAGGATTAGGAGAGACCCCACGGTCGCATGGAGATGGGATGAGGGGAAGATGGTGATAATAGGGGGAAATGGAGAAATACCATCTATTGGAGAGATACACAGACTGTTCGGTGCGTTAGCAGAGGGTGCTAGAGAGATAGAGGTAAGGGATTCTCTTATTACCGGAAGAGACGGGGAAGTTAACGAGTTCTATCTTGAACTCTACATGGATATTGAAAGTTTCGTTATTTCCATGGCCCACAAATGGAACAACCCTTTTGCGAGGGGGCTCGTTGCGGAGAACTCGATTACTGGAATACCGTGAATACCTGCAAAGGATAGGGATAGAGGGGGAGAACGTACGAGATATCCCCCCATCAAGACTTAGCACATTGCCCAACCCCACCTCAAACATCTCACCCCCATCTGAGAAAGATTGTGTCATAATGATGCATGAGAACGAGGGAGATGAGGGAGAGACACCAGAAAAGAGTATGGCAGGGATGGTTTGGGTAGACGATAGTGGGGCTAGTGAGTCCCAATCACCCCATAAGGATGTATTCGTGAGGTTGAAGCATAACCCTCAAAAGTTCAAAATTGCGAAAGGGAGTATTAAGACGGAGTACAAATGGAAACTCTTAATGCAACTCTCTGGAGCAAACGGAGAACCGGTTCAGGTGTATGATTCACACACGACATACAACCCCCACTTGAGTTACGGTTTAGTCGCCACTTCGGCTTGGTTGAAACAAGGACTGGCGGTAGTCCATCAAAACAACCAGGTGCTTGTGCTCAAGTCCCCAATCCATATCGATGAAAAACAGATTGTAGCCAGGGGCAGATCTTTGCCCAACAACCTGTTCGTCTTTGATCCCCCGGGAATGTCCCCTCTAGACCCAAATCAACGATACGAACCAGTCCCCCTCGAAAAGCAGAATGTGAAGATAGAAAAAGAGGGATCATCGTCATCCACCGTCACATTCTGACTTCCCCCTCGCCGTCCTACACAACCAACAACCCTTCCAGTGTACACTGATGTATGTTGCAATGATGTCTCATGTTTATGTGAGGGGTGTCGCGACAGTAAATCATATGTCCCGTTGTCTTGCGAAACAAATACGGAGAAGGGTGAGCATTGTTCACAGAGTTTGGCTTGTTGTTTGGTCATGCCAAATGATGTATGTTCGCACACCTCACGAACTCAAGAACATGATGTTGGTTTCCGAATGTCAAAAGCATTAAATCCTGTTGTCCGACCCACACATAGTGAGCATATACACGCCACCGTCTTCCACCGAATGTGTAAACATAGAGGGGTAAAGGCTATGGAAAGAATGGCTCACTATATGGGGGTGAAGATAGTAGGGGTAGGATGGCGAGAAAGGATTATGAAGTGTGAGTACTGCTTAAGGAAAAAGATAAAGAAAGCACCTCACTTCCACAAAAACCATCACATTGTTGAACGTCATTCCGGGGTTCATATTTCAATGGACACACAAGGATGGTGGAATACGATATCATGGGATGGTAAGCGATACAAATTTACGGTCAAATGTCTCGCTTCAAATTTCGAGCTCGACTATTATTTACGTCATAAGAATGAATTTTTTCCGTGTTTTATTAAGACCGTTGCTTTCTTTGAAAGACATACAAACCGGAAAGTCAAATTTATTACCTGTGACCAAGAATATGGTCGATATGATACCTTTCAGGAGTGGGTTAATGTTAATCAGTCTATTAATTGAGGCTCCAACCGCGGAGAAACAGGCAGTCTCAAAGATAGAGAGGTCCCACCAAACCAACGGTGGGCCTGCTAGGGCGATGCTTAGCGATGCTGAGCTCCCTCCAAAGTTTTGGACGGAGATGGAAAGAAACGCCACTTATATTGACAAACCTCCTCCCGATAGCCAAAGGACCCTTTAAGGGTAAGTCCCCTTTCGAAGTCATTCACCGCCGGAAACCATACCTACACCACCTTCGCCCCACTGGTTGCGCTGCAGTGATGAAGGTTAAGGCTCAGCGGGGGAAAGGCGAGAGAGGAAAGAAAGTTATCTTTTTAGGTTACGAACGTAATACCGGGTATTATCGTGTTTATGATCCCGTCGCGCGCGTAATACACGGTAATGTCCGGGATGTTATGTTTGATGTATGGAGACTGGGTGAACGAGAGGCCTCCAAAGACCTCGAAAGAACAGCAGATGAGGGTATGTTTTCGGTCGGATGGAAATCGACCACACCCTCTGCTGTTCTGCCCCCAGTTAACATACCACCAAAAGAGAATATTAGCTTTGACGTACCTGTAACTACACCTAGTACATCTACCTCACCTACCGTAGCTGCTGCTAGCAATAGTGAAAGTACCGAAAATGCTCCCATTACGTCTATGACATCTCCGAAAGGACCTGAAAGTGATGACGATTCGGTGATCGTTGCAAGCGATAGTGACGTAAACGATGCCCAAAGTCAGGATTTCAGTAATCTCCCTGACCTTATTCCCCCTACTCCGTCTTCACGGGATATGGGGAGCATGAATCAGGGGGAGAAAGGTGTCAATGTAGTGGGAAAGAGGGGGAGAAAACCAAAGCTTAAAGTCATTTTGTCTGGGAAAATCGTCCAGATCCCGGCACGGGCTTTCGGGGAAGAGTGGGCTAAATCCACTTATGGAGGTAAGTGGGATTCTACTTTGCGGAAGGGAGTTACTCTTGCCCCGACTGCCCCGGTTGTCAGGAGAAATAAACGATTCCAGCCCACAACGTTAAGTTTGATGATGGCATTACGGAGAAAATAATATATTCTGAGATTTTAAAGTACGAGATTTCAGGGGGAGCAGCCCCCCCTTCTCTTGTACCGCAGGCTATTATCAAACCGGCACGCCACGACCCCAATGTAACCAGTGAATTCGGCCATGCCGAGGGGGAGAGAGTTAGGATAGCTGCGGAAAAGGACAAACATCCCCCGGGATGGAGTTCTCATGAGCAAGGAAACGTTTCTCAGGAGAACGTAATCCACGGGAGAACCAGAAATAAACATATCTCTGTCTGTGCGAAAGAAGAGAGAATTAATTATTGTCTGGTCACCGAGCAAATTCCGGAATTTCCCGTCGTGCAGAAGCCGAAAGATAGGAGGCAAGCGAGAGAGACAGAAGCCAGACAGCAAGAGGAGCTCAAAGCATTTGAATGGAGAGAAGAGAGCGAGGCGAGAAAGTCAGGCACTCCCATTATTCCTCTAAAATGGATAGACACTGTTAAGCAACAGGGAACGAGCGACAAATATCATAAAGCTAGAATCACCCTAAGGGGGGATCTCCTGAAAGCGGGATTGCAATATGATCCCAAACGCACATACTCACCTACAGCTCACCATCGCACTATCCTTCTTATCATTGCCTATGTTGCCTGCTTCGGAATAGAGTTGTGGTTAATTGACTTCACCACCGCATACTTACATGCCAAAATGCCTTATGACATCTATGTAAACCCCCCCCCCCCCCCCCGGTTTTTGAGAGAGAAGGTTTTGTTTGGCTCCTCCGGAAGGCCCTTTATGGTCATCCTGAGGCGGGGAGATTATGGTATGATTTGATGTTAAAGGAGTTAGTCGGAAAGCAAGCTTTTATTACTTTCTCCCTTGACCGGGCTTCTTTTATCAAACATGCCAAGGACCCCATAAGTACACAGCTTCTCTCTTTTCATGTAGATGATGGACTGCATGCTGCTGATGAATCCAAACACATAAGTCTTATAGAGAGCATGAAGAAGCATGGTTTCAGGTGCAAAAACTTAGGGAAGGCCACGGAATTCAAGAACATCCAGATTGTCCAATCTGAGAAAGGGATTTTACTGCATCAACGAAAATATGAACTTCTCATTTTAGGTGAGTTAGATTATATGAAGGAGGTGCCTGCTAAAACCCCCTTCACCTCAGAAAACCCTGCCCCCTGAAAGTTGGTCGCCGTCCGCTCAAATATGACCTTAGATGTTTGATTGGCATGCTTATCTTCCTTGCTGTTCACATCCGCCCTCTCTTGATCTGTCCTTTGAGTATAGCTGCAAAACAACAAGTCCCATCCCCTGAAATATCTTATGCCATGGTTCACCGTATGTTTCTATGGTTGCTGACCCCGAGAGCCCTATATTTCAAACGGGGTGATAGGAGGTTAGTCAAGATGTTGACTGAAGGGTTCTTTGTCCCCAAACCCCCTAAATCATGGAGACCGGCCGAAGGACCATCGGCCGCAGAAAAGGCACTTGAGCTTTACTCATGTGAAGCCACAGAAGTCAATTCTTTCAATGTCCCCGTTATCGCCAATGTCGAAAAGCTGATAGACGAACACCCCCTCGTGGGATACGTCGACTCAGACTTTGCCGGAGAAAAGGTTACAAGGAAGTCCCGTTCCGGGTATATCTTTCTCTTCAACGGGGCACCGGTGGCATGGTTCTCTAAACTTCAAACTGTTATAACTCAATCTACCCTTGAATCGGAGACCGGACGGTATCCGCTAACGAAGCAGTAAGGGAGTTGGTTGCTTTAAGACAGTCCTTCCGTGACATCGGTTTGCCCATGAGAGGTTTCACCCACTTGTTCGAGGACAATAAGGGGACTATCATCCTCTCAGAAAGGGGGTTAGGGGAGTCCAGAACCAAACATATCGATGTCAGGTACCACCTGCTCGAAAAGTTAGTTAAGAAGGGAGTTGTCAAGTTGTTCCGGGTACCGACGGAGGAAAACATCGCGGATTTATTTACCAAGATAAATTTCACGTACGAGAAATTCAATTACCTGGCTGACCAAATCTCGGTGAAGTTGGTGAAAGAATTTCTCGCAAAGTTTGGTGTTAAAGTCGCGTTGTAAGTACCGGGTATTTCCCGCATAAATACTCATGCTATGATCATTTATAATTATATTCTCAGAAGCGGATTGTATTAATTCTCGTATATTATATTTCTCGCATACTGATTGAGGGGAGTGATCTAGGTTATTTGAGCGCGAGCGTGATTCAACGCGCGCCCAGTGACGTTGTACCTCCTTATAGGAGAAGAGGCATGACATGCCTGGACTTTCACCTTTCTCTTCCCTCCCCCCCCCCCGTTAAGTTGTAATAACCATTCAGTTGCATAATTTTACAAAGTCGAGGGGGAGGATGAGAAGCGCCGCGGCGAAGGCTGATTCGGGCCCCGGAAACTTACTAAGTATGTGCGTGTTCCCGTGCTGGCGTAAGCTCGGGAACACGCACTCTTTGGGAAGCTTCCCATCGTGGAACCTTTACCGACTCCTTTCAGAGTCTATCCGGGCTACCTAGCAAGACTATCGACGCAGTATGGAAACGTACTTTAATAACTCGTATAATAAAAGAACTGACGCTTTGACTTCCACGTCACAGACTGACTAACTTAGGTATAGGTCTTACGCATTTCGGTTAACATTGGCATTATTGACTGTCCGGCCTATTGACAAATCAACTACCTAAGTAACGGTGAATTAAATTGAAATAGTAATGACCAACGCTCCCCCTTAGTTATTTGTCAATGTTACAACTACCGTCATAAGTGTCTTATAGTTCTGAAGCAAATGAAAAATTTGCAAGCGCTTCCCGTAAGGGGTATCAAGTGTAACTAAAAACTGTTATATAAAAACGTTAGGGGTGTGAGGAAACAAGTGGAAAGAAAGAGAAGCGGGCTGTATGCGATAAATAAGACCATCCTTCTTTTTCGCCCACCCGAGGCCAGAAAAGTCAGGAATCCTCCCCACCGGCCACCGCGAGGCCTGGGGGCTAGTCAAGCTCTACTCGTAGCTCATCGCCATCGTAAGCATAGCCGTCCTCGGTTGCGCCCACATCTATTTCCCATTCTTCCTGTTCGGTATCATTGTCCCGTCCTTCTTCGAGCTCCCGAAGCTGTTCTATTTCTTGTCTCGGGTATTGTCCATGCTTTAGCTTTAGGAATTCCGCGCGGTTGATTTTCCATTCCGCATGCTGGTCTATGACCCTATCCCAGGGTACCGAGTCCAGCCACTGCATCGATCGAAGATTCCACTGCTTCCAATCCGGCATCGACAATACTAAACAACTCACACAGAGCGAGAACAAAAACATAAAACATAGGTGAAACACCCGAAGTCATTCCGGTTCTGCGGAATGATAACCGTGAATTTGTTGAGCAAATAAGTAAACTGCTCGCGCGGCAACGGTTTGCTGAGTAAATCTCCTATCTGCTTTTTAGTACCTACCTTTATAAACTTTATCTCTCCATCTCTCTGAAGGTGATGAATGAAGTGTAATTCGAGAGGCAAATGTTTGGTGCGGGGTCCGGATAGTCCTCTTTCACCCGCGAGAATTGTTTGCAAATTATCCTCGAAAATTTCTACTGCACCTTTTTGCGGAATTCCGAGTTCCTGTCTGACATGACCTATTGCTAGTCCTTTTCTTATGCATTCAGCAGCTGCGTAAATTTCCGCGTCATTTGAACTAAGTGCTATCCTACTCTGTCTTTTTGAAAGCCAACCTATTGGGTCTCCTCCCCACAAGATTATAAAACCTGTGCGAGACTTACCCGTCTTCAAACAGACTTTGTGAGCGGCATCGGGCCACGAAGTGACCTTAGGGTAGGACATACCCTCTTGAACGGATTTTGGCCCGTTAAAAGCTATATCACGAAAAGACTTGATTAAATAGCGTATGATTCTGCCTAACATAGCGTAAGTTACTCCCTTGTCTACGGTTTGCATGACGCTTGCAGCGTTAAGAGCTTGTTCAATATCTGGTCTAGTCATCTTGGCTAAATAAAGCAAACTGCCTACTATACTTGGAATAGACATCTTACGCAAAGATGCATCTTCAGACATTGCTTCCGGAGTTTGGTCTACCGCTGGGGTACTTACCGGACGAGAATTTGCGTATCCTGTCTCACGTAAAATTTGCAATTGGTACTTTCTTTGGTGCAAAACGATCCTGCCTTTCTCATGCACTATCTCTATCCCTTTGAATTCCTTTGCGACTCCTAGCCTTTTGAGTGGGTAGTACTGTTCCAACGCAGACGCGAATTTTTCATAGGCTTCTTTGTTAGGTGCGGAAAATATTAAATCATCCACATGAAATACTCCCATTATCGCATCTCTTATAGGCTTGTCTTTCTCTACAAACATGCATAAGTCGGAGTCTAACAACCTGAATCCTAGCTTCACTAACTTAGGGGCTAGTATGTCATACCACCTTCTACCTGCCTGAGGCGCACCATATAACGCTCCATCAACACGCAATATCATCCCCTCTTTACCCTCTCTATCCATTGCTTCAGGTGGGTAGGCAAATACGGGATCTTGCATGCGGGCATTTAAGTAAGCATTTTTGAAATCAATGCCATAAAGCTTATTACCATGCCAGGCAGTTAGTTTGGCAAGCATGAGCAGTGAGCGATGTGAGGCACAAGGGACAAATAATTGGTCAGGGTTGAAACTAACTGAGGACCTGGCTCTAATATGTCTCCTCTTAAAGCTAATCTAGACTTAACAAACTTCCTTCCTTTCTCGTCTATCTTTACTTTGTGAACCCATGTGAGCCTAACTACCTTGCTAACACCAGCCTTTTTGGCTTCGCTAAAGTTAACCCATGTGTATGTCTTAAAGTCTTTAAGAGATTGAATCTCCTTCTTCATGCACTCTAACAACTCTTTCGCTGTCAATCCCTGCTCAGCTATCTCTTTAGGCACACGAATGTTGAAATAAAGCAAAAGTTCATTTGGTTCATTCATGCATCTGTCATAACATAACATAGCACTCTCCAACTCTCCAGCAGGCAATACGGACTCCCCCTCACTTACCTTGTACTTATTGATCTCAGAATCTAGCATCTTCTCTAGTCTGTCCTCAAACTGAACAAAGTGAGAGGCTTGGTTGTTTTCTGACTTTTAACCTCTCTTTGGGGGCACACTTCTGCTTTACTATGCCTGTGCGCACTTTACTCTCCCAGCCCTCTCCGTATGTCTTCTCTGTCCTCTCGTCTCCCCACTCTCTTGCAAGAACTCTCACTCTACTCCCTCTAGTTCCCGAACCTCAACTACTTTTTCTTTTCGTTTTAGTTCACTATGCGATCGTGATGGTGGTTGTTGTGCTTGTGGTGGTTGTTGTTGTGCCTGTCGTCTTATTCGTTTTCCTTCTTGAACTACGTTAGCTTCTGTGATCTTGTCACTCTGCTCCCATGTTCTTCCTTTACTAGGTTGCTCACTCTCTTCATATGCTCTTCTCTCATGCTGTGCTTGAGGGTCAGATGCATCTGTGAGTGCGTGTGCATGTCCTGGTCCTGTGTTGTTTGTCTGTGGGGTTGTGTCGGTGGGATGGGGTGCAGCTGTCGGTATGGTGTCGATGTCCTGTGTTGAAAAGCTATCTTGTGTTTGTGTGTGTTTGTGATCTATGCTGACTCCCCCTGTGTCCCCTCCATACTCCCCCTGTCCTTGTTGACTATCTGACTGACTAACGTCATCGACATTGTCGTATGTGTCGTCATCGTCATGAGTCTGTGTCGTGTCCTCTTGTGTGTGGGTGGTAGTGACTGTGGTGGTGGTGGGTGTGGAGTGTGTTTGTTCAACATCGACATCCTTACTCTCACTCTCCCCCTCAGCTACATCCTCATCCCACTTGACTGTTCTCTCTGGATGTGCTTCCTTGCCTATCACGTACGGGTTGAACCGCACGTTTCTAACTCCTGTTACTACTTTCCTACCGTCCCACACTCTATATAGCTCTCTAAATAAGTCATACCCTACTAGCATAACTTTTTTTCCTCTAAACTGTCCCTTTCTACCCTTGCCTGTATACATTACTCCCATGCAGCCTATCGGTCTAAGGTGTTTCAAAAATGGTTTCCTTCCCAAAAACTGCTCAAATGGGGACATCCCTTTCCTTGGTCCTTGGGTGGCAGGCAAAATGTTATCTAGAGTGGTTGCCGAATGTTCCATCTCTGCCCAGAAAGAAATAGGCAGGTGGGCATGGTAACGCATGGCTCTTGCGGCCCCAGCCTTAATGTCATTGGCTTTTTCAGCGATAGGGTTACCATCTTTGTCCCCTGTTGCTGACGTTTTCCATATAAACTGAATAGACTTCCACCACTCTATCACCTCTTTCGGGACATCAAACTCTTGATCACATCTAATTTTTTGTACTTTGTTTCCTGTCTGTCTCTCATAAAATGCTACCGCCTGCTTAATGCAGTCAATAAATTCGTTCTTATGCGCAAGATAATAATCCTTAATAAACTACAAGTAATCGTCCGTGACCGAAAATTTATGTCTCTTACCGTGTATTGACCGTGCTGACCACGTTCCGGTGTCTATGTGTAATACTACTCCTGGCTTACTAGCTCTCTCTATCTTATTAACTTTAAACCTAGGCAATTGCTTTGACTTACCTATCATGCATGATTCGCATAATTCTACTTTCTTCTCATCTCCTACTAGCTTTATGCCTAATGCATTTGCCAATGCTCTCATCTTCTTAATGCTATAGTGTCCACATGCATAATGGAACAATTCTATATCTACCTTTCTAATAGCACCAGGCTTGCAGGGATGAGACGCATACAGCGTTACCTCCCCTGTTTTGCCTTCACGGTCTGCCTATGCTTATGTCTTTCTATCTTGGGGTTTCCCTCCCCTTTTACCCCACCACTTCTCTTTTCTTATTCTGTGGGGGTTCATAACGCTCATTTATGTCCAATGGGTGTCAAATTCATCGTCCCATCTGTAAAGAAGGGTTGACATGAGCCTACCTCTTACCAGTACGTCTCTCTCCTCTAATCTTATGGTGTGTTTGAGTATGACTAGCTGTCCGCTTTGGTGAATGATTGACCGGTGATGTGTATTATCCATACTGCCGGTGGAGGCAATATTCACGGGTAACCTGGCGTCAAGGAGCATTGGCCTTGACACCGTAATTGGCCTACCGTGTCCATTTATGCGCGTCACTCTTGCCGTCCCCTCCTGCGCTATATCACACTCTCCATTACCTGTAATTACCTTGACAGGGGGGACGGACTTAATGTCAAGTAACATTTCAGGGTTGCATGCTATGTTTCGAGACGACCCGCTATCTTGAACTATCGTGCTCTTTTTGTCTCGCCCCCCTTCCCCATCTAACACTAGTGCGTAGTTTTGTTTGCTGCGCTTGTGTTGTGATGGTGCTGATGGTTGGGTGACGTTGCTGCTTTGGGTTTGTGTTGGGGGATAGTGTTGTGCGTGCTGCGTGTGCAATATACACTCCCTCTATTGCTCTCACCACATCTGTCAAGAACTCATCTACACTAACTTCCCTTCACTCACTCTCTTTACCTCACCACTGCTTTCTCTAATGCATGTTGTTGTGAGTTGTTGAGCGAGCTGTTCTATGTCTTTGAAAGTGATGATGGGTGGCGTGTTGGTGTGTGGTTGGGTTTGAGGTTTTGGACCTGTTTGCGGTGTTGAGGTTGCCACTGCGCCTTCACGCTGCTTCCCCTTGGCCTCCCCGGTCCCTACGGCAACACTGGGTAGTCCGGCAGATGCCGGACTCCCACTCTTAGCGTAAGTCTTCTTGATAATGCAGTGTTTTTCAAAATATTTCTTAACATTGCCCTTCCGCGTAAATGTTAGAAATTCCGGGTCAACATCACTATCATCTAGTGAGCATGAAGCCATTTCCATGTCATGTAAGATCTCATCTTAGCATCTAGAGTCATTTTCACTGTCATAGTATGACTCCTCCATCTCTTCCTCCCTTCTTCTTCCTCACTGCTCTCTCTTTGAATTGCTGTGTCATCTGTTTGCGTGACATGAGTGGGTGATGCGGTGTGAGGTGTTTGTGTGGTGGAGGTGTGTTTTTGTGGCGATGTCTCTACACGCCTGCTCCCCCTCACTTCCTTTTTCACTCCCTTTTGCTTACTCTCTCCCTCCCTCTGTGGAGATTGGTTGGTGAATGTGGTGGTGAGGTTGTGTGGTATGACTGTCCCTCTCTCTTTCGCATCATCACGCAAACCACTCTCATCAGGGTAGTAAGGGGACTTGGGGGGACGGAGATCTGGGCTGACAGCTAAGTCAAGAAGAGGATACTCTTTGTCCTGTTTCTTTGCATGATAGCCGCAAAATAGACCATATATCAACCTTGAAGCTTGCAAAGCATTTGGACCCTTTTTGTCTTTCTCAAGAGAGATTTGACAAGGACTGTTCTTTTTGTTTTTGCCATGACATTTAAGGGACCCCGGCCTCTCTTTGCTATACCTCGCAATTGTTGTCAGAGGTGATTTGGGGACTGTGTTTTGACGCTGTGGGGTGTTTGTGGAGGTGTCCCTTGTTAGCTGACTCTGAGAGCGTGAGATTGGTGTGTCGGAGGGACTCCCTCCGTCACTTCTATTTGTCGACAGGGGACGAACACCTGGCTCAATCTGAGGTTCCCCAGACTCGACATTCGCTCTCTCCCTGTCTCTCTCTTCGTCAGGGGTTTCCCCAGGGTCGTCTAGGACATCTCCCCCCATGAAGACGAGCAAAGCGTCACTGTCAGTCTCTGTGTCCCCCTCTTCTTCTTCCTCTCTTATGAGGTTCATGTCTTTGTCTTTGAGAGACTTCTTGTGCTTTTTGCTGTGAGGTTTTCCCTTTTTCTTTTTGTTATCGTTCTTGTCTTCACTCGCTTGAGCCTTCTTACGGGGTTTCTTTGCTGGGCAATACTTCTTGGTATGGCCTTTCTCATTGCACTCCTAACAAGTGACTTTGAGCCACCATTCTCCCTTCTTCTTGAATTTTCTGAACTTGCCCTTACCCCCTTCGTCCTCATCTCCCTTATCTCCCGCTAAGAGGTTTGTCTCCCTCTTCTGCCTCGTGGGCTTTTCAGGTCTCTCCTTCCTCTCTTCCCCTCTCCACTTATCCTTTCTCCACAACGCCCATGTGTCTCTTGCGCTGTCAACTAAGTCGTCAAATCCTGGTCTAAGGTTGGTGGGTAGGTTGAAGTAGAGTGCTTTGAAGTTCTCTCCGTATGCGGGGTGTTTTGCGAGCTTAGCAAGCAGTGCTCTTATGAGGTCATCTTCGTCGAATGGGTGAGTTCTGTGACTTTCTACCTCTCCCTTCATTGCAATATAATCATTCAACCATGCATCAACATTTTGTCCGGGTTTTGGATACATGTTCTCGAAAATTTGCGCTTTTATGTTCTTGTTTACCCCGGAGATTGAACCGAACTTGGCACGCACTGCCTCTATCAGCTCTATCGGTCCTGTGATTGTCTTAGTATGCAAATATCGAACGACAACAGGATGAGAAAAAGCAATAGACAGAATGAGTTGTAGTGTTCGCATGCGCTCATAATGCTTCTTTTCTTTCTGTACTACTTTCACTCTGAGTGTGTGTGCTCGTTTCGACTGTCTTCGTTTCTCATGCTTCATTTTTTTGCTCTTTTCTCTCTCCAGTTTTTCTTTTGTTCGTCAGTGAGCTTCGCCCAATCCTTCGGTCTGTCTCAGAGGGTGTCTTTCCTTCGTCTTTCTTCAGCGTTTTGGGTCTCTGCTGCCTGCGTCTGACGAACTGCCTTCATCGTCAGTATCTACATCAGGGGTATCCTCTGAGTCAGGTTCATCAGGCAA